>JAMLFT010010672.1:0-11655 GCA_026544285.1 Pachyrhizus erosus
TTAAATATATAAATTATAATTAAATTTATGATTAATAATTTATTTTTGTAATACAAGGTTCTTTTAATTTAGAAATAAATATGAAAAATAAATTAAAAAAGATAAAAAAAAATTAAGAAAAATTTCTAAAACTACTCTTATTTAATATACACGAGTAAAGATAAAATAATATGAATATAACTTATACAAACTATTATATTATTAAATAACTATATATATTAATTCTAAAAAAAAAGGCTTTTGGTCTGGTTATGTTTACATAACATAACTTTAAAATGTAATAAGTATTCTTCTTTTATGGATCTAAGGTATTTTTCATTGGAAAACTTAAGCTCAAGTCGATTAAGACCATTATGGCTAATAAAACTGTCCCTTTAAATATGTTTTGTAGACTTATTTACGGAAACAAAATTTTTCATAAACTAAAACAAATATTCTCTCTCAGCCATATTAAACTATCTTACATATATTTTTATTTTTATATTTAATTTTTTTAATTATCTATGTCTTTTAATTTACCATCTTTTATCTTAATGTTCAAATTAAATTTCACTATTTTTATTAAAAAATTATTAATATTTTAAAAAATTATATCATAATTTAAATCATTCATTGTTAATATAAAATATAATTTAAATATTTAGATATATATATTTATTATTTTTAATTTTAATTTAATTTATATTTAAAACAATATTTATTTGTTATTAGTTTAATTATATAAAAATAAATATTTATCTCACAAGCTAAAATAATGGTATTTGAAAAATTAGAATACTACACAAATGTTAAGTTGAACCACAAATTAACTTTCTTCATGATTTAAATTTAAGAAAAACAAATATCAAAATTCAACCTTACAGCAAAGTATAATAATCAAGAAAGAAAATTTTTAATGAAGATAAAATCAACAAATAAGACACTCTTATAGAAGGAATAAGACAAAGCCAACAAAAGGAAAACCTTATTGAAGATTAAGCCAAAGTTTAAAGACTAAAGGCAAGACTTAAGTATTCTATGTAAACAACACTTTGAATTCTGACCAATTATGGCTCAAATAATCTATTAGGTAATTAATTGGTTTCTAAAAGGCAAGTAATTAAATCAATTTGATAAGGCTTAAAACACTGAAAAACTTGTTTTGAGGGTTAAAAAGTCTAAAAAATGAGTCTCAAATAAAACTTGAGTCCTAAATTCAAGAATCTAGATTTGTGGAAAAAACTTCGCAAAGACTTGACTATCATTTGAAATACTTAAGTCCCACACAAAAAACCCGAGTCCAATTAGCGAAAAATTAAATATTAAGATAACTTTTTATCTAAATCAAATTAAGATATTTTCTTATCAATTTTTATCATTTTGGATACAAAATTTATATGTTTTTATCTTAATAATTCTTATGTAATGAAAGGTTTTTGTTGATGAAAAATAACCAATAGATAACTAAGATAACCAAAAGAATTGGGAGAAAATAATTAGCACGTGGATCATTGTTGAAATCTTTGGTTGAGAAAGAGAGATTGCGAGAGCTTCAATTTTTGCAATCCTCGCTATCAACAATGAGTCAAAGCTTTTTTAAGTTTTCATTTTCTTTCAAGGGTAGTTGTCCATTGGAGATTTAATCTAAGAGATATAGGTAAGGCATTTCAAGTGGGTTTATCGAGGTGCGTTTCTTGAGTGTAAAAAATTTACTGTTATATTTTATATTTGTGTGTGATCCCAAAAAATTAGGAAAAAGTGTTTACATATAAGTGTCTTGAGTGAGGATGTCAAGATGAGTTGTCTTAAATGTAAAAAGGCTTGTTCCTTTGTAATATTTTCATTTAGTAAAAAAATCTCAAGTTTGACTTGAGGATTAGACATAGGTCACAAATTATGGATAAACTTGTAATATTCTTAATTAATATAATAATTTTTATTATTATTTCTAAAATTTGTAGAATAATTTAAAAGTTTGACAATTAAAAATAATCCTTAAATATATAAAGAATTATTTTTTTCTTTTAGCTTTTAGATAAAACCATATTACTTAAAAGTTTCAAAAGAAACTTCTTCGTTAACTTATTAATAATTTAAAAACATATGATAATATAGTTTATCTTTAATAAAATCATGTATCATAAAAAACATCATAACTTAATAATTTTCTAAATCATTAAAGAGTTTCATTTGCATATTCATAATAATTATCCCTAAAAACAAATATTAAGAAACCTAGTTCTTAAATAAATGAATTAAATAAAATATTTATTTTTTAATAATATTATTGAAACATAATAAAAACTCACATGATCATACCCATTTTCATTATTAAACCCTTATATTTTATCCACCCAAATATACTTTAGTATTCTTGAAATTCAAAATACAATACATCTGAGTTATCTCTAATAAAATAATACAACATATAAAATAAAGACTTAATTTATCCTCTTCTAAATAATAAAATATTAAAACTCAGAGTAGTGACTCAATAAATCTAACTCGCATATTTTTAACGAAATTCGTAAAGTCTCCTTATAAAATTCTCTACTTTCTCAAACTAATTTATCCATAACATTGGTGCTTGTAGTAGTTATTTCATTTCATCTTTGTCTATTAAACCAAAATAGTAGTCTCTATCGAAAAAAATAAAAATGCATGGGTGGGTCATATGCCTCATACAAACAATTAAATCATAAACACAAATATATTCCTCCTACATATTTTTTTTTGAATCTCACATGTTCTAATTTAATTCATTAGTTCAGACAAATTCACTATCAATAGAACCATTAGAACTCAATGGTCTTATTTTAATTTATGTCAAATGACTTATCAATAGTTCGTTCTGACCTTAGTACTCCAGTAAGGACTTATCAAAATTATCTCACTTTGGTCGGGACTGCCAAGTCGGCTCTATGCGAAACTCCTCGCAACTCGACTCCACATCCTCAAAGTTCGCCAACCTGCAACTAAATAATTCATCAAGTATTAGTTTGTCATGTCATCCCTATAAGCTTTGAGGATTGTCTCATCAACTTAAAAACTCTCATTTAATTTTGTTAAATATGAATTTGTGTGACCTTCATGCTCTTGGTACATAATGGTGACCATTCATACACACATATACTCGTTAGTATACAACAGAAGATATAATCTCATTATCACACTCGATGGTTCACAATTTGGCATCAATCACAAATATGATCTCATTGTTAACGACACATTTTGAAACGTCATCACAAATCTCATTAGCCAAAATGACACCTCACCCGGAAGGGCTATTGTATTTTGTTATGTATTGTTTCGTCTCAAACATCATCATTTTCGTTGTTTATGAACAACTCACTAAAAAAGATTATTCTTATTCCGCATGTTCTCACCAAATTAGAAATCTAAAATATTGCATCACTTTCCACATCACAAGCTCACGTCAATTTTTGTTATCTCATTACAAATACAAATCATAATTTATCATATTCAAAAGTTTTATGAATTTTCTCACTACTCTAAGTTTTATAAATTTTGTCCAAATCATAATCTCTTACGTCTTACATACACATATTATTTGTCTTTTGTCACATTCACAATTTTATGCATGGGCTCTAACTCTTGTTTTTTTTTTTTGTTCCACTATTACATTCGCACTATGTGTTTTTATGTTAATTCATTACTTCCTTATTGAACATCAACTACTTAAGGTCACCTCATTATTACTAAATACACTCTTTGTTTTAGAGTCCATTTACCAAACAACTCAAGTCATTCAACATCTTACACATCATAGTCGAGTACACAACACACATTACTTAAGGATTTCCCCTTCTAATCTCTAAGGTCTAAACAATTTATCAGATAAAAGTCAACAATTTAACAAATAAAAGTCAAAGTCAACAATTAAACTCAAAGTCAATAATCTAATAAAGTCATCATAATATCATATAGTATTTCCCTTTTAAGGTTTGATTATCCCAAACAAACTATTAAACTTAATTATTGTCATAAAAATTAATACACTTTTAATTTTTATTAATATGCATATAATAGACTTTTATGATCCCAATAAATATCAAAAATAGCAAACTAGTTTCAATTGTCATGAAACTAAATGGTATATTTTCCCATCACATATTATGAACAATAAAAATTTCTCATAATTCATTTTTAAGAATTAATATAATTTTCTAATTAATTTCACTTACCCCTATTCTTTGTTTTCTGAATTCTCAAAAATATTAAAAATACTTATTCATCTTCAATTGTCCTATTTTTTTTTATAGAATTCATTCTCCATGTCTTGGTCTCATATGAATTTTTTCAAGTACAATATTCTTCTACAATCATTTTCCATTTTCATAAGGCTACTTGTCCAAAACAAATTATTTGACTTCCTAATTTTAATAAATATTAAATAGATCCCAAAAAATTATAAATAAATTACCATTAGAACTATTAGACATTTTAATATCACAATAAATTTCCCAAGTCATAATCCTCTACACAACTATTTTTTTAGCATTTAATTTATCTCTAGGACATATTTCTAGCAATTTAATAATGTTTATTTTAAAAATATTAAAAATCTAAAATTAATTACAAGAAAAATAAAAAAGTATTCTCATACTCTAAAAATCACTATCATACTTCCAATTTTCCAACACTCAACCAAAATGATTTTCTACAATTTTATCAGTGTCTCAAGAAAATTAGACATCCCTAAAAGAAAATTAGCTTAAAATAAGTAAATGATGTTAAAAAAAATTAAAAAAATGATAAATGAATTTTGAGAGCTTAAATCCTTAAGAACATCATCATCATATAAAGAATCAAGTTGCAAGTATTTTTAAAAGTTTTGAACACTTCAATAGTTTCCAATCACTCATTACTTGTTACCCCTCTTATAATAATTTTACCAAAATAACTTAAAAACTCGAACAAAAAAGAGTCATAAACACACAAAAATCATGAAAATAACATCAACCAAGGCTAAGGAAAGGACCTCCTATATGCCTTTGATTCTAGCTCCAAATACTTGATGAGAGGTGTTGATAAAAAAAAGCTTGTTGGATGCTTAGTACTATACTTTGATTTGAATCAATTCCAATGGTTAGATGTTCTGAAATTTTGGAAGAGGTTTTCAGTAGTTTAGAGAAGAGATATTTAGGAGGTAAGAGAAGAGTCTAGATGAAGATGTATAAGAATGAGTATTTATCTATCTTTCTAGCCATTTAACTAAACCAATTTACCTTCTCTATCCCTAATCTTGGACAACATCTCCTCTCCCTTAGGCTCAGGTTTAATTGTTTTATTTTAATTGGGCCTATGGTCCAATTAAATTAGGTCTAGACTTGTTTCAATTTTTGTGTCATCTTTAACAATATAAATTTTATCATTTTTGTAAAGTTTTTATTAAGTAATCTATTACATGTATTCTAAATTAAATAATTATTTCTTCTATCTTGTGATTAATTTAATTAATCTTCTATTAATTATTTAACATTTTTATTTCTTAATTTAATTAATTTTTTTGCTTCCAGACCCTTTAACAACTAATTAATTTACTTAATTGAACAGATTAATTCATTTGTAATTAGTTCTCTTTCTAAAATTAAATTAATAAATGAAACTTATTTAATTTTAATTATCCTAATTCTAAACACTAATTACCTTAAAATATTTAATTTTACTGATTATAATTATTACTAACTTATTAGTATATTCTTTGTTTTATTAAAAATCTAATTTTCTATTATAATAAAAATATTAATTAGCTTAATTATCAATTAGAACTACTAATTTTATTAAGCCTTATTTTATT
The DNA here is from genome assembly GCA_026544285.1 of Pachyrhizus erosus. Lineage (NCBI taxonomy): Eukaryota > Viridiplantae > Streptophyta > Magnoliopsida > Fabales > Fabaceae > Pachyrhizus > Pachyrhizus erosus. The sequence continues at coordinate 5,801 of JAMLFT010010672.1, forward strand.
TTGATTAATTATATTAGACTTAAATTCATTAACTAATTAATTGAAGGTTTAAGATTCTAATTCTTAAGTCTAGATTAATCTTGCTCTTATTTATTAAATTATTCTTAATGAGTTAACTTGTCAACTTCTTTTCTTTAATTTTTATTGACCAAAGTTGATTGATTTTCTATTTAAGTTGACCAAAGTTTAATCATGTCTTAATTATTTTTTTTTAATCTAATATTTTAGTTTATCATATTTCCTTATCTCTCAATTAATTATTTCATGCTTAATGATTTAATTCACTATTTTTTTGAATCATTACACCATATATAATTATTATCACTATTATAATTTTTAATATTAAATTTTTAAAATGTTACAAAACTAATATAAATCTTGGTTACTCTTTTCTATTCCTAAATTTTTTTTATTGATTTATATGTTTTATGTCTTAAATTGTTTAATGGTAAGGATTAAGGATTTTTCTCTTCATACATTTAATAGATACTACTTTTCAATTCACTCTCTTAAGTTAGGGAAGCTACCTGAGTAACTTAACACTCACTCATATTGCAACTCAAATCGGTTAGCACCTTCTTCCTCCTCTTGCTAAGGGGAAGAAAAGAAAAATAGGACTAATTGTAAAGAAATAAAAGAAAAAAGAAAAATGAGAAAGGAGTAAAAGAAAATTAAAGATCCAAATTCCATATCTTGTCATTATGCTTTTTCAAGTGAGTATTTTCTCCTCTCTTTTTCAAACCATTACTTTTATAATTTATATCATTTTCCTTTTCTTTCCCATCCTACCTAAATCATGTAAGGTTAAGATTTAAAAAAGAATAACAAGTAGGGTGGGTATCTTAAAAAAAATAATATATATAATATATAATTTAAAAATTAATTAAATAATAAAATAATAAATCAGTTTTAAAAAAATATTAACAATACACTTTCTAACACATTTCTTTAACAAAATACTTATTATAAAATTTCATACTATAAATACTTATTAAATACTTATTATTTAACAAGTTTAGAATAAACTTATTAAATAAAAAATTCATATTTTTAATAAATTTCAATCAATAATAATAAATGTGTTAAAAAAAATATTTTTTTTAATTTAATCAACAATTGGAGGCAAAACAACCACAATTTAGAGATTAATAAAAAATAAAAATAAACACTAATCAATATCTTTAAAACAATAATTAAAAAAATAAATTTGATTTATTTATTAAGTTGTATAAAAATAGATTTCCTTATAAAAACTTACCGGTATTAATTCCTTAACTAAACAACTAAAAAGAAGAAGATAGAGATAGTGAGATGATAAAAGTGGTTTTGTTACGCAAGCAATGTTTTGTTCTGGTTCAAGTTATTAGGTCTGTCCCCAATTCACACAAATGGCGATGCTTTCAAAGATATCATCCTCACTACTATTAACCCTATCCTCCAAACCCAAACCCAAACCCAAACCCATTTACCGCTCCAACGCCTTTCTGCTTTCTCGTTCAGCCGCCACCGCCACAAAGCAGAAGAAGGACAACGCAAAAGCAGCGTTGGCGAAGGAGAAAGCAAAAGCAGCGTTGGCGAAGGAGAACGCAAAAACAGCGTTGGCGAAGGAGAACGCAAAAGCAGCGTTGGCGAAGGAGAAGCGCAGAACTCGTTCCGACAGACACTTCATAATCGACACCGATACCAAAAAGAATTCTCACGTTCCCGTGATGCTGGGCGAAGTCTTGGACGTGTTCTCCGCCACTTCCTTAACCTCCTTTCTCGATTGCACTCTCGGCGCCGCAGGCCACTCCACCGCCGTCAGTATCCTTTCTCTTCTTTCTTTTGTTCAATTTCTGCATTTTTTGTTTACGTAGCGATGAATGTGATGAGATGAAACAGGTGATTAGGGGGCATCCTGAGTTGAAGTATTTCGTGGGGATGGATGTTGACTCCGTCGCACACGACATCGCGCAGCCTCGCCTCGATGCCGTTTTAACTGAGGGTGTCAAAGCGATTACTGTTTTGAGGAATTTTAGAGAGGTCAAGTCTGTGCTTGGAGAGATCGCCGAGCTACAGTTAGGGTTTGAAGGCATCTTAATGGACTTGGGAATGTCGTCTATGCAGGTTCATACTTCATTCCACACCTTTATATCTAGGCTTTTTTTTTTTTTTTTGTTCTCTCAGTGTTTTGTTTTTATATCAGTTTGTCCCTAAAGTTGGAAATATTACTCATTTGGTTCAAATAATTGCACAAACCGCTTAAAAATCATCATTCGTATACAAACACTTTCAGATCACTTTTGGTCCCTATTACAAAATGTCAAGGACTAAAAGGTAAAGCTTGTGCAACTATATAGTTAACTTGGTGTCACTTGTCAAGATGTAGAGAATGTTTCAAACTTTGATATGGTGGTGTTTGATGGCACTAGGATTTATGGTTGAGTATTTTGAATCTCGGACCTAGGATGTGTTTGGATAAACAACTTATTTAAACTCTTATTGAATAAATGTTTGGCCCTGTTTGAATAGGTTTATTAATGAACATATTCCTGAGAAGAATATAAGAAGCAAACAAGAAATAAGCTTCTTTCATAAGTTAAAATTAGTTTATGGACAGGTTAAAACCAGCTTTTTGGAGAAGTTAAAATAAAATTTTACAAATTAGCTTATTTGTAAACTAGCTTATAGAGAGGTTTATTTCATTTAAGCTTATAGGAAAATCTTATCCAAACAATGTCCTTATCATGTAAGCATTGGTGTATAAATTATTTTTATAATCAAAGAGGAAATAAGGTTAAATTGTCTTCATAAACTATCCTGTAGAGCTTGTTGAAATAAAGCTAAAATTAACTTATGAACATATCATAAGCTATTTTTATACACTCTCCAAAAATATTTACATAAGTACTTTCATCATAAGTTCAAATAAGATTTAAATAATCTTTTCCAAATGAACTGGTCTTGCTTAAGTGCACTTTTTTTTTCTTGTGTATTTTTTATTTTAGGTAAATGATCCTGCGAGAGGATTCAGTGTGCTTGGTGATGGACCCCTTGATATGCGGATGGATCCTCAGGTATAGATTCAGGCATTTTGAGTCTCAGTGCAAAATTTGTGCTCTTAGTGGATTTTATGTATAATTTTATTTCTGACATATTTGCAGGAGTGAAAAGTGCCAGGATGGCATCAGATATATGCTGTTGAACATTGTCTGGTGTTTCTCTTTATTGTCTCTTTGCTTAGCTAGGATGGTTAAATCCGAGACATGTACTTCTATTTTGAAATGGTTTGGCTGCTCTAAACACAGCCTACTCAGGGATGCATTTTAGAGGGAAAGTGTGGAGCTATACCATTGATTGGAAATAATGGCTGAGATTGTATCAAAGCACACTCACATTACCAAGTCATGGAGTCATTAAATTTCATTCTGTCATTTTTTCTAATGAAAAATATAAGCCTGCCCTTCTCTCTAAGATGCACTTTCTTTAAAGGAGTCAAATTTATTTTGAAAGTACCTTCTGTAGATATATGGCTTGGCTTTTGCATCTGTCTAAACAATGCTGGAAACTTCTTTGATGGCTTTCTTCAATCTGTGTTGTTGACAAAATGTGCCTATTTCCTCTTTTACCACACTAGATTACTTTTGTTTTTGATAAATAAGGCAAACAAGTTTCTTGTGTGATGATATCCAGTTGCTCGTTTGCTGCAGAGTAATACATAATTTTTCTTTCCTATTGAACTGATGCACAGGCCTATGACAGGCAAGTCTTAAAGCAGAGGACATATTAAATTCCTGGCCAGATTCTGAATTGGGCCGTATCCTAAGAGAATATGGAGAAGAAAGTAACTGGCGAACTCTGCAAAAGAAAATTGTCAATACCCGATTTCATGGTGGATTGCATTCGACTAGTGACTTGCTAGATCTTATTCGGCGCGTGACTCCCCCAATGAAAGGTAGTTCCTTCTCCCGTTTTATTTTGCAGTTCAGTTTTCTCTTTGACTATTAAGCATCCCTTCTCATGCATGTCATTAATTGATTATCACATGTTCCTGTTATGTTCCCTGCAATGCCATTCCTGATCTTCATGTTTGCCAACTTTCGAAGAGGATTCATAACATGATTTTGCACGCTGCTTATAAATTTGATCATTAACAAGTGTGAACTGTAATTTAACCATGTGCAACTTTTTAATTACATTCTTACAGGTGGAAGGCAAGGTTGGATAAAAACTGCAACGCGGGTGTTTCAAGCTCTGAGAATCGCAGTCAATGATGAGCTGAAGACACTTGAGGATTCCCTCTATTCTTGTTTTGATTGCCTTGCACCTGGGGGTAGGCTTGCTGTCATATCTTTTCATAGTCTTGAGGACAGAATTGTGAAGCAGACATTTCTTGATATCATTAAAGGGAGGGAAGATGTGGAAGAAAGGGAGAGCCTCAACAGTGATTTGAGGAAGATTAGTGATGAATTCAAAGAAAAAGAAGCATGGATAAAGCAAGTAATATATGGGTCAAATGGAATAATTCTCACAAAAAGACCAATCACGCCATCAGGAGAAGAAGAAAAATTGAACCGCCGAAGTAGAAGCGCAAAGCTCAGGGTAATTCAGAAGCACTGAAGATAAAACATGTCAAATAGATGTCTTGTGTAGAGCCTTCTGAAATTTTTGTATTCATTAACTTGTATGTAACTTGGCTGTCATACATATTCATCTTTAGGGGAAAAAATTGTGCTATATTAACTACTTTTTATTAAAAGAAAAAACGGTCAAAAGCGTCTTGTGGCATTCGGTTGCTAATTACCTGATACCTATTTTAACTTGATATTTCTAGCAAATTATTTTCTGAAGGTTTGGATTTTAGTAACTCATCTGCTTAGGCTTTAAACATTCAGCAGTTTATATGTATTTGAAGTCTTAATTATAATTGTAGCACAAGTGTCATAAATTTACTTAATGCCGTGAAGAGTTTGGTTTGATGGGCAAAAAAATGTTACATGTTTGAGATTAACATTGAAAGAAAGAATGAAAAAGAATAAATAATGAATTGCCAAATCTTTTAAGTTTAACTAGATAGTTTGCTTAAGTAATATACCAAAATCTTTCAAAGTTGGAGAGGGATGATTTGTAATTTTATTTTTATTGATAACAAAATTTGGGAAGTTTATTTTAAATTAAATGAGGTTAAAGACCTATTTGTTTGTACATATTTAAAAAAACATTTTTTAATAAAATAAATAGTTTTTTTTTGTTGTATATTTTTTTAAACTGTTTACTTCTTTAAAAAAGTCAGTTTTTTTTTACTTATTTTTTTAAAAAGAAATTTATGTTAATTCTATCTACTTTTTAAAAATTATTTTTTCAAAAAACTTTTTTTAAAAAATACATATTTTAAATTTAATCAATTTGATTCTAACTCTAGTATAGAAAATTGACTCTCTACAAAATGGTGAATTATAATTTAAAATTTTATTAAATAAGAGTTGAGCTCATGTTTTATATAAGAGAAATGTTAATAAATCATCAATTTCAATGAATATTATTTTTTTATTTAATATTTTTTTTAATTTAAATGTGACACTAATTAATATTGATAATTTTTAATAAATTTTACCTAATAAAAGAGAAAATGTTAAAAAAATGTTAGATATTATTACTATAATTTCTTTTTATATAAAGCTTAAATGTTAGAACCACAAGGCTAGTAAGTTTGTTTGATATGAAAATGAAAATTATATTATATATAACTTAAATAGGAGACTAAAATTGTACATATACTTACTAATATTATAAATAATACTTATATTATATAAAATAATAATATTAAAATTAATATTAATAAATATAAATTAATAATATATACTTGTTATCATGAA
>JAMLFT010010673.1:0-11654 GCA_026544285.1 Pachyrhizus erosus
TAATTATTAAAAGTATAATAAAACAAAAAAGTGAAAAAAATTATTAATATATAATAGTAGGTAATATGAGTCAATAAATTCTTTATAATAAATTAATATTATTATATTCTTATTATACTATACTATATTTTTTTATTTATAAAAATTAAATACGTATATTAGGAGTTTACAATATTATACTATATATTATATTGTTTGAATTTGATTAGTGTACAATTAATTTAAATATAATGAGATATTAATATGGTTTTTTTCTTAATTTTATAATTAATTACTTTTTCTCATAAGCATTATAATTTAACTGTTATATTCTATATATGAATAATTTAAGTATAAATTTGAATATATTTAATACAAAATCATATAATATTATACATTATTTTAAATTTTATATAATGAATATCACATAACAAAGTGATTTATATATTATAATATTATGTTTATTTATATTTTATATCTTATAGTGATACATCATTTAACATAGAATACAAATGTAATTTGCTTTATCTTATATTACGAAGAAATGTTACATATTTTACCAAATTATACAGTTAGATGAAATAGTATTATAAAATCTGTCCAGTCGTGTCCTGTGTTTGTTAGATTGTGCTTCATTTTTATTTTTACTTTGCTCTCTTTTAATTCTCTCTTGTGTTTAAAAAAAAAAAAAAAAAAAAAAACTATGCATTGCATGAGTTCCACTGCTAGTTGTTTGTATTTTTATATTAATTTAAATTTGAATTTTATTAGAATTAATAAATACTAAAAAAATTGAGTATTTTTTCACAATTTTATTTTTATTTTAATTTAAGAATTTTTTTTACTTTATTTACATGAGACTTAATTGAATTATTTACTTTATTTATATTAAAATTACACGATTAATAGTAGTAGTAATAACAAGATAACTTAATAAATGTCAAAATGTGATAATTATAGAATATTGATATTTAAATTATTAAGAAAATAATAAAATAACTGTCTTACACACGTAGAAGACATGCCCGGAGTAGAAGTTTGTTGTTAAAGTTGAAATTACATTATTTAAGTTAAGTGTACTAATTGATTATTTGTAGTAATAATTAATTTTTTTAAATAAAAATACAATATTTCTATTTAAAGACAAAATCACCATTTGTAATATACTGAAAATAAATGAAATACATATGTTAGAAATTTTTATTAAAAACATCGTAATTACACAATTATAAATGTACGATGTAAATTATACTTTTCTAAAATAAAAACGTAGAATAATAAAAATAAAGTTAAAATATATTTTTAATCTCTTATATTTTTATATTTTTTATTTTGATTTGTATGTTTTAAAATTTTTAATTTTATTATTTATGATTTAAAACGATCAATTTTAGTCATTTTCATATGATTAAAATAAAAATTTCAAAACAAGATACATCAAAATGAAAAAATGTAAAAATGTAAAAGAATTAAAATGGTATTTTAGATTTTTATAATAATTTTGATATTTTTAAAATATAATTAAAATATAAATCGTATAAAAAATTATATATAATTGTCATGTAATATTCTTTGATGATATAATAAGTCACTAAATAATTAAAATTATTGTTTTGATATTATTTAATGTTATGTTTTATAATAAAAAATAAAATAAATTATTTTTAAATGATTAAAATAAAAAAAATGTTATGGATCAAAACAAAAAATATTTTATTTCAATTGAATAAATTGATATTTAAGAAAAAAATTATTATTCCATCTATTTCTTTTATAATTTTAGGTTTATTTCTCATTTGATCTCTATGTTATTTTCTATCTTTTAATTTTTATACTTAAAATTATTTTCTTTTACTCTCTAAACATATTATTTTAATTTTCTTTTAACTTTTATATTATTTTAATTTTTTTATTTATTATACATATTATTTTTAATTTATCTTATTCTTCTTATGTATCTTTAAATTTCTTTTAATCTTTACTACAGTTAATTTTTAACTTATATTCAATGTTGCATGTCTTGTGAACGAGCACTTGCCAGAGCTCCGACGCCCGTCGTCCCCCTGCAGTTGAAAACAATAAGCGGTACACTTTGAGATTACCGTTGGAAGCAAATTATAATCATTACGAAGACAATTAAAAAATTAAAAATAATATGTCTTAGGATTAGAAGTACTTTGAAGCATAGGAACTAAAATGGAAAGTCTTTATATTTATAGATTAAATAATTGAACTTATAACAATACTTGTTCAATTCATAGTGTGATAACTGACAAGTTACCAGCCATTGATCTAGTCCACTTTTTTTTTTTATTAGTTTATCCAATAACATATGAATAAACTTTTGTATAATTATTTAAGTGAAAAGAAAATAAGAATGTAAAATAAATTCAACTTCTCCTACAAGCAAAGTATACAGTGCAGCTTTCAGAGAAGTTGAACAAGCTAAATGAACCACTTTGAACATTCCACCTACGATGTTAAACTGCGTTTACTTTTGTTGACCTTATCTAGTACGAATAGAACATTGGCTGAGAATGCATTTACTTTTGTTGACCTTACATAGTACATTTTCTCATCATTTTTCATTAACCTTCCATTTAACTTTGTGGGCTTCTTCCTTTAGGTCTCTATATATTCATCAATTTACATTGTCTTTCAAACTATCATACAGAAGAAGGTACTCCAATTCCAATTCAACAATTCCATTCTGTTATTGAGAATTGATCATGGCTTTGGAAGTTGTGGGGGGAGCTTTCTTGGAGGCTGTTTTTAGTGCCTTGCTTAAAGCAATAGCTTCTCCTCTGGTGGTTGAATTGTTTAAGAAGAGCAAAAGTAGTGACATGTTGCTGAAGAAGTTGAAGATCTCCTTGTTGTCTGTTAATTTTGTGCTCAATGATGCAGAGGAAAAGCAAATGAGAAATGGAGCCGTGAAGGAGTGGCTTGATGAACTGAAAGATGTTGTCTTTGATGCTGAAGATCTACTAGATGAGATCTGTACTGATGCCAAGATGTGTGCAGCAACTGAGGTAAACACCCTTAACTCCACTCTTGTGAATCTCTGTGGTAAAGAACTTGAACACAAAGTAGAGGATATTCTTCAAAGATTAGACTTTATCATCAAACAGAAAGATATGCTGGAGTTGCAAATGGTTAAGGAAGTCAAAACCCAACCGATGATACCATCATCATCAGTAGTGGGAATGAGTGATGTGTATGGTAGGGATGAAGATATAGAGGCCTTAAATACCTTGCTATTTTCGAATGATGCTAGTGATGACTGCAATATAAGTGTGATTCCTGTGGTGGGTATGGGTGGAATTGGAAAAACAACCTTAGCTCAACTCCTATACAATGATGATAGAGTGCAAAGGGAATTTGATCTCAAAGCTTGGGTTCATGTATCTGACCAGTTTGATATTCTCAAGATTACAAAAACCCTGGTAGAAGAGATCACTTCATGCAGTTACAGTATTGAAGACTTAAATTTACTACAACGAGAGTTGAAGAAAAGGCTGACGAAGAAAAAGTTTTTATTCATTCTAGATGATGTTTGGAATCAAAATTATGTTAAATGGGAAACTTTGAAGAACCCGTTTCTGTATGGAGCTCCAGGAAGTAAGATTATTGTAACTACACGAATTGCTCATGTTGCATCAATCATGCAGACTGTTGAACCTTATTATCTTTCAGAGCTGTGCGAAGATGATAGTTGGATGTTGTTTGCAAAACATGTATTTGGATATCCAAATTCAGTTGTCCATCCGAATCTAATTAAAATTGGTAAAGAAATTGTTAAAAAGTGCAAAGGATTGCCTTTGGCTGTGAAGACACTTGCAGGACTTTTGCGATCTAAAGATGATACACGAGAGTGGTATAAAGTACTAAATAGCAAGATCTGGGATTTGCAAGAAGATGAGAGTAATATTCTCCCAGCTTTGAGATTAAGTTATCATTATCTTCCATCACATTTGAAGAGATGTTTTGCATACTGCTCAATTTTTCCGAAGGACTATAAATTTGAGAAGGAGAAGTTGATTCTGCTGTGGATGGCAGAAGGTTTGCTACAACAAGCAAGAAGACACAAGAGAATTGAAGAAGCTGGAGATGAGTACTTTTATGAATTGATGTCTAGATCATTTTTCCAGCAATCAAAACGTGACAAGTCATGTTTCGTAATGCATCATCTTGTAAATGATTTAGCTCAATTTGTATCTGGAAAATTTTCTGCCAGAGTGGAAGGTAATTATGATGAAGTAGAAGAAAGTACTCGCTACTTGCTGCATTTGATTGCGCATAAATTCCCTGCTGTACATTGGAGGGCTATTAGCAAAGCAATTCACCTACGAACCGTGGTTGAACTAAGGTTGGTTGATAAATCTGTAACCTTTATTGACGAGATGCCATATGACTTGTTGGTGAAGCTAAGGTATTTAAGGGTGTTATCTTTAGCAGGCATCTATGATCAGGGTTTGCCTGATTCAATTACTGAACTAAAACTTCTGCGCTATCTAGATGTTTCTGGAGCTAAGATGTACAAGCTGCGGAAATGCATTAGCATGTTGTGCAATTTGCAAACCCTGAAGTTAGCAGGATGCTCTGAGCTACAAGAACTTCCTACAGATATGCATAATCTTGCTCACCTACGTCATTTAGATATTTCTGGTACTTCTTTGAAATGGATGCCATTACATATGAGTGCATTAAGGAACCTACAAAAGTTGAGTGACTTTTTTGTAGGAAAAGAATGTGGATCTTCAATTGGTGAACTTGGAGAATTATCTGATTTACATGGATCATTGTTCATTCATCACATTGCACATATTAGCAACATGGATTCTGAAAAGGCCAAGTTGAAGGAAAAGGAATTTCTTGACAAATTAATTTTGGATTGGGGTGAGAACGGTGATACTGATAATTCGCAGCATGAGAAAAATATACTGGACAGTTTACAACCCCATTCAAATTTGAAGGAACTTGCTATTTATAACTATCCAGGGACAGAATTTCCCAAATGGGTGGGTGACTCTTCATTCCACAACTTGCTGTTTATGGAGCTTAAGGGTAGCAAATATTGCTATAAATTACCCCCGTTTGGACAACTTCCATCCTTGAAAGAGCTACGGATCGTTAAATTTGATGGATTGGTGAGTGTTGGCTCTGAGTTCTATGGAAATGGAATTGGTTCTTCAGCTGTGACTGAGAGCTTTCCTTCCTTAGATACTCTGAGGATAGATGATATGTCAGAATGGGAGGTGTGGCATCCTAATGAGGCCTGCAAAGCTTTTGCACTGCTTCAAGAACTTCACATAAATAGCTGTCCCAAACTGACAGGGGATTTACCTATTAAGCTTCCATCTTTGACATTACTTGTCATCAGAGACTGCAAGCAGCTCATTTCTTCACTTCCAACAGCTTCAGCTATGAGGGTATTGAATGTTGAGAACTGTGGGAACATAAAATTCCCAGCACGCGTACATCAGTACCAACGTTCACTCACATCCTTATACTTACACAATAGTTGTGACTCTCTCAAGGTTTTTCCATTGGATATCTTTCCCAACCTCAAGTCCCTGGATATTTCAGGGTGTAAAAATCTAACAGCACTTACAGTTTCAGTGAAAATGGAAACCCCCCTCCGTTCCCTGTCGATAAGTAACTGTCCAAACTTCACATCCTTTCCCACAGAAGTGTTTGCTGCCCCAAAGCTTACATTGTTGAGTATTGACTGCTGTGAGGAGCTGAAGTCCCTACCACAAAAGATGGACCTGAACATGCCAAGCTTGAGGGAACTCCAGCTATGGAGATGTCCAGAAATTCAGACAATTGAGAATTGGCCATGTGATTTGAGATCACTCAGCATCTGGAACTGTGACAAACTCATTGCTCGCGAGTTAGAATTGAATCAATCCTATCCAATCCATCTTACACACTTGACAAAGCCTGGAGCATTCACTGTCAGATCTGCTGATTGCTCAACAGTTTCAAGTTCAACTCAAGTCTCTCCAAGGCGAGCATTATCAAGCTCCTCTCAGAGGAAAACCTATGCAGGAAGAGTATCCAGATGAAAATCATCAGGACAAGGCTACCGTGTGGATCACATCAACAACAATGGATTTCTTACACGTGCTTGTTAGATATTTACTGGTAGCACCAACATTATTACTTGCTATATAACTAAGACTGATATGATATTTGGCCCTTAGTGCTTGAATTTAAGTCTGCTGTAGATTACTCAGGTTGATCCAATTTTTGACTTGTCCATCTCCAGCAAACAACTGACCAAAGGGAATTTGGCAATGGATTTGATCCCACACCAGCGAACCTGGAATCATCAGTTCAAGTTCCAAGTGTTCAATAGCTGGCATTCCAACAACTAGAGAAAGTGCCACCAATGTATTGTACCTTGCATGCAAAGATTGAGGTGCTTTTCAGATACCAAAGAAAAACACTAGTAACTAATTCTTTCTTTCAATTATTTCAAGTGTAAGCATTTCTATACTTCTCTTTTTTTGGCATCCATGCTGTCAATAATATATTCAGAATTTTCTCAATTTGGCTCTAGGAAAATTAATGGCCACCCTATGGAGTTATATAAAATATAGATCAAGCAGTATATTTCTATTTGATTATGCAATTTCCTTTCTTTTGTTTCCCTTATGGTTCTTTTTGAAATAATCCTGGAAATATCCTTAATTCATGGTCTTTCATTCTCAGAAAAGTGAAAGACATCAGCCAAAGATGAGTATTTTGGCCATTTTGGGTATTAAAAAGCTAATTGAACTGAAGGCGTGTTAGAGTTGTTAGAGTTTAGGAAGAGATTATCAACATTCTTTTTACTTCCTTTTGACCCAAATTTCTTTTTCCTTGTAGCTGGTAAACCATGGAGTTTCAAATACATCCCTTAAGAATATAGGGAATCAATTTCAAAGACTTTTTGAGTTTCCTTTACAAGAGACGAAGTGCTAGGCACAGAGATCAGGAAGTCTTGAAGGCTATGGCCAACCATTTGTAACCTCGGAGGACCAAAAGCTGGATCGGTATGACATGATCTTCCTCAAATGCCTCCCCATTTAAAACTGAAAATTAGATTTGTGGCCACAAAACCCTTCTGAGTTTAGATACATAAATACTAAATAGCTGAACTGAAGAGCATATTGTGGACAAATCAAATAACGCATTGCCTTGGAACATTTTATCAGTGTTTGCCATGATCTGTTCAGTAACGCTTGGAACAAAATTAGCTCTTAGCCATGAAAATTGTATAATAGCTCCAAATTACTGTGTTGGAGTGGAGAGGATCCCTTAAATATTTTAACTGTTTCCTTTCTCTTATTATTCCTCTATGCAAAACTTCTATTATCTTGTTTGTAAGGGTGTTCTTTTATGTCTGGTTATCAGGGAAACATTAGAGAGATATTTGGGCAAATTATTGAGGTTAGTACTTGGGACTCGTTAGGCATCAAATTCTACCTCAGATAGATGATTGCAAGTTTGCTACAGATCAATTAAATGGATAACCAATAGCATTGTTGCATAATATTTGAGCAAGGACTACCATCATATTTTATCATTTGGAAATTGAGATTTACACAAAAGGAACAAACTTCAGTTAGGAAAAATCAACATACTTACCGTTGTGATAGTTTATGATTGGATGACAGTATAAAAGTTCTTTACATTGCAAGCATACATTATTCATTCAAGAATTAAAATAAAAAAGTTGAGTTTAATGTTGCTTTTCTTTTTCCCATTATGCAGGTGATGAGCAATGGGATATACAAAGCGCAAGAACATAGAGCTGCAGTAAATATGTTGAAGGAGAGGTTTTCAATAGTGACATTCTGCTATCCAAGCTCTCATATGGGCATTGGACCTGCTAGCAAGCTTATAGGTGAAGGAAACTTCGCTGTATACAAGAAATTGAGACATGCAGAGTATTTCAGCAAGTTTTTCAGTAGGGACCATGATGAATGAAGTTATTTGTACATCATTTTCATTACACACTTCCTATATCATTTCCTTTTTTGGACAACAAAATGGCAGCACACACTTTTTTTATTTTCCCAATCCAGAAAAGCGAAAGATGTTATAGTTTTGGTGTGGTAGTAACAATTGAAGTCTGATTTATGAATTGTTTTTAAAAAGGTTTAGGAAAAAAATTGCAGTTTTATTTTTAATTTTTTTATTTTATTTTTTGCTTCCATCACTGATTTGTATAATGATCAATTTATTACAAAATTTTATTTATACTAATATGGGGTTTAATGGGGATATAGTTATTCAGAAGTGAGTACACTAAAATAAAATTAGTTTATTTAAAAGAACGCTGGACATAAGAAAAGAAAATATAAAAGGAAAAATTAATAAAATTATGCTAAGGAGATCGAAATTAGGTGATTTTAATATTCTAAGTATTGTGATTTTATTATTTTAGTCTTTAAAATATTGTAATTATGTTATTTTAATTTTTTAAATTTTATAATTATATAATTTTAATTTTTAAAAAATAATTTTAATTTTTAATTATAAATTTAAAAGATTAAAATTATAATAATTATCATATTTAGAAATTTAAAATTACGAATTGTGATATTTAAAAAATTAAAATCACACAATTAAAATATAAAAAATTAAACTTATATATTTATTATATATAAAAAATTTAATTGATACAAACGAAATATGAGATTAAAATTTGAATTACATGATCAAAGGTGAAATTAAATTTTTTTAATTTAATTTACTTTAATAAATTTCATAAAATAATTTTCTAAATATATTTATGTGACGGATTCACATACAACTACAACTAAAACATGAATTATTACCCTAAATAGGTTACTCACAAAGATTGATTAACATTTATAATATTGAATTTCTTAAATTTATAAATTAATATTAAATTTCAAATTGATTAAAATAAATGATAAAATTATAACCGAGCATCCAATTGTTTCTGGTCAGACCTTTATTTACCATTAATATATCAAGTAAAAGAAATTTATTCCTACATTTGTTTCCCAAAATTGGCTTTTGTACTCGTACAATTTTTTGTCTTTTAATTTATAAAGTGTCTTTGAATTTGACCCTTAAATTATTTCCAATCAGTCCTTTATTTACCATTAATATATAATCGTTTTAATTATGTAATATGTTAAAAAATTTATACACATGCTGAGATATCCAGCATCCTCTCTAAATAATATAAAAAAAATTGAATTTAACACTTCTTATTTTTCTGAAAATAAATTCAATTATTAATAGATTAAAATTTTGCTTGATTTAAGTTGATTGATACTCATATTGATATCCATATATTACTAATATTGATTCAACTATTTGTTATTTTTCTGGAAATAGATTCAATTATCAATGCACTAAAATTTTCTCAATTTAAATTGATTGATATACATATTCCCAGAAAATTTGATTTAAGTAGATTCAATTATTAATATATCAATATATTATCAATTTCTTCTTTTTGTAGAAATAGATTACTTCTAAATTTTTATACACATGCTTAGATATCCAACAATTTGAATTTAACACTTCTTATTTTTCTAAAAATAGATTCAATTATCAATATATTAAAAATTACTTGATTTAAATTGATTGATATCCATATTTTATAAATTATTGATTCAATTATTTGTTATTTTTCTGGAAATAGATTCAATTATCAATATATTAAAATTTACTTTATTTAGATTGATTGATATCCTTATTTACAAATATTGATTCAATTATTTGTTATTTTTCTAGAAATAGATTCAATTATCAATATATTAAAATTTACTTGATTTAGATTGATTGATATCCTTATTTATAAATATTGATTCAATTATTTGTTATTTTTTGGAAATAGATTTAATTATCAATATATTAAAATTTACTTGATTTAAATTTATTGATATCCATATATTATCAATAGTGATTCAATTATTTGTTATTTTTATGGAAATAAATTTAATTATCAAAATATCAATATATTATGTATATACAAAAAATAGGAATATTTTATGAGATGATAAAAGAAGATTTGTAACGACCTAAATTTTTAATAATAATAAAATTACACACACAATTATGCTAAAGATACTTTCATTCATTAATTGACATAAGTTCACATAAACGCTACACTACTATTACATCACAAAAGATAAATTTTAAATTCATCTTCAAGATTTTCTAACGGATCTTCCTCCTCAAATGATTCTATCTTGTGAGCAGGCCTGACAGCTCTAGTTTTGTTGTAAGAAGAGGAAGAGTTGTTTGGTCATCTCCTTCTAGGGTGTGAAGGAAAATCAGGAGGTGGTTTTGAGACACGTGAAGGTTCTACCTGAGTTAGAATTATAGGAAGATGTATTTGTCCTAAAATTGTAAAGGTAAAAGGTTCTATCAGAAAGAAAGTAAAACAAACATATCATGTGTAAGTGTCTAACTAATATAGTGAGTCCCTAGTCCATCGTCTGCAAAGCGGGGTAATATACACGTGGAATAAAGGACAGAATTCTTTAGACATCTTTTTTTAAAATGTTAGTTTTAGGAGTGAATCTCCAATTCTTTTTAAATAAATATATTATATTGGCGTACTTGTAATTATATACTCTTAATCTTACCATATCGTGTCATATGGATTAATTCTAGCTTTTAGGATCCCTCGCTGCCTCTTACTACTAACTCCCGAGGACTTATGCGAAACGTAACATTAAATCCATAAGTTGCAATTTATTTTGGGTGACGATTAGGAGTACATATCTTGAGTTGGTACAGACCTCAAATACTCTCCACTAATCTTGGAAATGTTTTGCTTTGTCAAGGTTTCTAAGCCGACTTTGTGACTCCTTAATCTAGGCAGTTCACAAACTTAGTGCCTATACACTCTCAAGGACTTACACAGCCTGCATTCATTCCTCAAGTACATTTTATAGTCAACCCATTACATTTCTCCATTCTTTGATCTCACTTGTATCATGTCTTTTATTATTTCACCTTTACTTTCATCAATCAAGTCTCATGGTACCAAATCTCTAGAATTTTTGTAGTTGGAAAATTCCCGTTTTTTTATCCACCTTTAACTTTATTTGACCATTTACTTATTCACCATTATTGGTTCTTTCCTGGTCTATTTACATTACAAGGGATCTCTTTATCTTGGAGAGACTTATTGATTTACAGTAACCATTAAGCTGAGATTTCAAATACTAAATCTTCTTATTATGTAATTTATATATTATATAGTTTCTTACTTAAGTTTAATATTTATTAGCCAGAGCATTTTTGTCATTTATAAAATACATCAGATTACTTAAGAATTTTTGTATCATAAAATCTTGAGTTAGAATACAGATTTAAGTTTCTAACCAGTTCTAAAGTCAGAAATTTGATCTAAGTTTAAAATGATAACATTTATGTTCTAAGGGCAAAATGGTCATTTTTACAAGCAAGAGTTCATTTATGGCCATTTGTTCCTAAATATAATTTCTAGATGAATAAGGTTCTTAGATATATAGTTTTTAAGGGCTTCCCTAATCATTCTTAGGGTTACAAGGAAAGATTATCACATAAATCATAATTTTTTAATCTAAGGGCATTTTGGTCATTTTCTACAAAAATGTGTTAGTAGTGTTTCCTTTCCTTTTCTCACCCTAAACACATTCTATAATTTCCTA
>JAMLFT010010674.1:0-11653 GCA_026544285.1 Pachyrhizus erosus
AAAAAATAAAAACATAAAATAAAATAAAAAATAACTTTTTATTCTCAAAAGAATATCAGATTCTCGTAATTTTTTTACATGTAAAATAAATTTTTGAAAATAAATTATATTTAAGAATAATTTTTTATAACTTGTAAAAAACTTGAAAATGTTATCACATTCTTAATAATAAATTTGTATGACTTGAATCAAACACATTTTAAAAAATTCTATCAAGATGTAATAATTATGTGAATTACTAATTTAACGTGACATTCACATTTTTAATTATTTGATAAATTATGTTTTTAGTTTGAATTTTATTTAAAAATGTCACAGTTTAAGGCCAAAAAATATAAAAAAAAATTTATATAACTGTGTAATAATTTTTCTATATCATTTTGTCTTGTTTTATAAATAAATTAAATTATTTTCTCATTTTAATTTTTTTATCTAAATTAAAATATGATATGTGAGTAAAAATATATCATTTTTTTATTGTTAATTTTTTTTAATTGCTACATTCATAATTTTTTATTAAATAATATTTAATTCATTATGATATATCAACATGTAATAGATCTATATAATAGATTTAAAATATTTATTTTTTAAACAAGATATTTAAACTAAATCTTAAATTATATAAAAAATAATACTTAAAATGAGTATATTAATTAAATCTTAAATTATAAAGAAAATAATATTAAAAATTAGTATATTAATAAAAGATAAAAATATATGTAAGTTTTAATATAAAATGATGATATTATATCAATAATAAACTATAGCTATAAAGACAATTTCTTTAAAGATATAAACAAAAAAAGTAAACAAAATTATAATTTTGAAATCAACATATTAAATTTAACTAATAATTAAAAAAATTATAATAATTTATCACATATCACGAAGACCAATTATACAGATGATAAAAAATACAAGATTACAATATTGTGTAATGAAAGAAAAGAAATTAAAAATATTGTTGCAATTCTAATGATAAAAGATCTTTATTATATTAAGATGTTACGCTTGAAGTTTTAAAAACATAGCCTCAAATTTTGTTAAAGCAAAATTAATTTTTTAACCTAACAATAATAAAAAATAATGCATTCTTTTCTATAAATAATGAAATAACATTTTTTTAATTTATTTTTTATTAAGAATCATTTAAGAAAAAATATGAACTATAAAATTATTAAAAATGAAAGTTGTATACTTTTTAGGAGACATATTAAGTGATAAGACAAATAAAATGGAAGAGAAAAAAATTGTGAGATGTAATAAAAGATGTTATGACAAAATGAAGGAAAAAATAGAAAGAAAAAATAAAAAAATTATAAGTAATAAAACTGTATAAATCATTATCAAAAAATTATATATGTATACTGTCTATGTGTGTTTGTTTTTTTGTTTTTTAATGGATGACCTTATAATCTTATATATTAATATTTATTTATAATTAATTTTTTTTGTATGAAAAAAAAACCTAAATTGAATGATATATGACAATCTAAGATTAAATTGAATAAAAAGATGATATATCTTTTGAAATTTATGAAAATTATGTTATTTTTTTAATGTAATAAAATCTACTTTTTCTTAATCTCTTTATATAACTTAATTAAAAATATTTTTATTAATTATTTTTTATAAAATATCTTTAATTATGAGTTTTTTTTAATAAATAATAAGCTGAATGCATTGATGTCTTAGAATTTTTGGTAGTTGACTTTGTTTTGATAATGAAATTTTTGTGAACTTATTTTAACTATTCATGTGTATGTCCAATAAAAATTAAAGTTTTAAACACTACACTTATATACCCTTTATATATTACACTAACTCATCTTAATGTTTTAAAATATTACACTAATACTCTCATATATATTATATTGATACATTTTATAAGAGAGGTCGTTGTAAACGCTAAACAAGAATGAATATTATGTGTAATTCAAAATAATCTCAAGGAATGTTACTACAATTTACTCTTATTTTTTGTGCATTCTATCAAATATAATTATTAAGTGATGATATGACAATCAAGTAACTTGTCGTATGAACTATTAGTTTGATATGTCAGTCACATGTTAAAATATTGTAATAGAAAAGTAACTTATAAGATTAATTTTTTAAGCGATTTTCACTATGTTTACATCACTTTTTGTTCTAAGCGTTAGTTGAGATCCATAAGTTTTATGTTGGTGAATCTAATGGGTTAAGTATTACGTCTTGAATTAATCAATAAAAGGTTCAAATTTGTTCTCCAAAATTGAAAATAATCAATGTTTCAAAAAGGATAAATATGCTATAAAAGACATTATTTAAGAGATTATTTTAAAATTTTTAACAAACAAGGGGTCAAATTACAACCTAAAATAAAATTAAGGGACCTTATGAGTAATTTAGTCATTGTTTTTCATTGTTTTTAATGCATCCTATTAAATATTATCACTAAGCGATGATGTAACAACCATTTGAACTAGTTTGATTTGTCAGTTACATGATAAAATATTGTTGGTTCAAGATATTTTTTAGAGGTTCTAAGGTGTTACAAATTTTAAGTAGTGTCAATAATGGATGACACAATTTGAAAAGGAAAAAATTAACAAAACTATTTCAATGTTGGTTGGTTGATGCTAATTGAATCAATATTGAGGTTAATCCTAAATGCTTGCGGCTATTCATTATAGTTCATGTTGTGATCCATGATTAGATGATGTTTTTAACAAAATTTTTGAGAGACCTTACCTTAGCTATGAACCTTAGCAAAGCCTCTACAAGATATGTGAAGATGCCTATACTACATTTAGGTGGTACTACGTATATTGTAATAACAATAGGATATTGGTGATATGCTTATTGAGTGAACATCGTGATTGAAATTATCATGTCAATTAATCCTAGCAAGGAAGGGGCTAAATGAGGATAGTTCGAAGTTTTCTTTTCAATGAGCATAAATTTGGGATATGATCAATTTATTTGTGCGTAATGACTTGAGTGGGTTATCGGGCCGACCTCGTGCTTTAATCACCTTGTGAAGGATAAATGCCTTAAATATTCATTTGTGTATTTAGGAAATTATCTCACATTCTCCCTTATTTAGAGCAATGCTTGACTAAGCTAGTTGTAATTTCAAAAGTAGTTAGTTTTTGAACCAAGTAATATTTTTGTTGATTATATCTACTTATTTTGTTGGATGTTTTGTAGGAACAAAAATTTGATAGAAAAGCAAGTTGCAACAAATTCTTTGGAGCACAGAGAAGTAAACTCGAAGGAAATTTTGCTTAAACGAAATTAGCAAAATTGTCTTCTTGAATAAGTTGGAATTAGGAAATTTGGCTTATGCCGAAAATTTTAGTTTAAGTAAAAATGACATAGATTGTTTAGTTGCATGATTAGATTAAGCAATAATTTTTTAGCTAAAGTGAATTTCCACTAAAGGGTTACAATTTTTGGACTATATATAAATTATCCAACTTGCCATTTTGAAGGAGGATTTCATTATACGACAAATGCACTATTTAGTAAAGGAAAAACTTTTTTATTTCTCAGTTCTTTAATTTTATTCCTTTCTTGATGTATTTTGGATGCTACCATAGAAATGGGTAGTTAAATCTCTCAGCTGTTGGGGAAAGATGTAATAAAACATTACTCTCATGTATATTTATTGAAATATATGTTTACATTTTCTTTATTTTTCAATATCGGTGTTTTACTTTTGTGTTTAATGCTTATTATGCCTTGATCAATTGTAACTTGATTTTATGATAAGACTGTGATTAGAAAATACTTTCTTTATCTTGAACTGAAATAAAACGTTTAATGAATCTGGTAGCTAGGCATAATACTTAGTTTGTTGGTTATCTTTGGGTCGTAAAGCTTAAAAAAAGTTATTTTATTACCTACCAAGGATTGATAGTTAATGAAGAAATTTAGACTCTTTTCACCTAAGGTAGTATGGTTTAAAATATCATTATATTAATATTTAGTTTCAAAGTAAATGTTACATGTTTTGTTAACAATAATAATGTTTGGTGAAATCTAACTTTGACAAATTGTATCATTTGAATCTTTTGTCTTTGTAACTGTTATTTTTTGCAAAACCCAAAAAATAGTTTCTTTATTTTATTTACTTTATTGCAATCCAATTTTCATTTACATCTTGTAAACATTTTATTTTGTTAAGCCTAGTAAGTAAAAAATTGTGAAATTTATCATGTGTTACATAAGTCTCCAAAGGAATGATATTCTTACTTGTTAGAATATTACTTGAGTAACTTGGTATGGTTGTTAATGACCCAAAAATGACACGACCCAATCATGACCAAAAAATATTTATATTATTGGACAATACTTTTAAAGATACTCATATATTATTGATGAAAATTAAAAAATTTAGAGAGTGACATTCTCTCTTTGCCCACTCAATTAGACATTCTCAATATTTTCTTTTTTTTTTCTCTCTTTTAAATGTGCATTTCACACTAGATAAAAAAATGTATATTTCACATGTTACTCTCATAACTAGGTAAAAAATTTATCTCTCAATCATATTAAATTACATTTTTTTTTATCATTTTTTGTATAATTGATCTTCTTAATTGCCTATTTCTTTTAATCTATTATTTTATCACTATCTCTAAATTGATTTCAATCACTTTTAAAAATATATATTAATAATTAAAAATAATCTTATATTACAATTCAAAATATTCTGAATAAATATAAAAACTATAGTTTATATATTAAAAATTATTCATTTATTATAAATTTTAATGATATAAAAATATAGATTTATCTTATTTACTACACAAACTAAAATTCTAGTTAAATTTTTTGCTAACATATAATTTTGGTCATTGTATTTTATTCAATTCGTAATTTTTGTCCCTTTATAAAAGAAATAGAGATATTTGGTCTCCTAATTTTTTAAAATTAAGAATTTTGGTTTAACCATGTATTTTAAAGGTGTTAACTATTAATGAGAAAGCATTGACTACTAAATTATTTGATACTATAATATTGATTTTTTTAATTATTAATTAAATTAGTAAAAATTTAATTCAATATGAACTTAATTAAAAATTATTAATTATTAAAAAACATAGTTAAATTACCTAAGAATTTAATTAAAAAATCTAATATTATAATGTCACATTAGCAATTTAGTGGTCAACATTTTCTTATCAAATATAATTATTTTTTAAAGAGAGACTAAAATTATATTTTAACCTAAATTATTTGAGTGGAGAGGTTAGAGAAAGCGAGACGATCCAAACTAATAACAAAGATATTCCAAAAGATAAAGATTATTGATTTTTGTATATCTATAAATCATCCATCTCGGATCCACCTTGCATATATGGTTAATCACATATATAAATATAATTAATTTTATTTTATAAGAGATTTAATATTATTAAAAATTTTATAATATAATTAACTATTTGTGAAATAAAATTAATCATCATTACATATTTCAATTATCTTATTTATAAGATAAACTTAATTATATTTATATATAGTTAATCACATGTAATAGACAATATCTCCATAACACTATTAATCTTTTATAAAATAAAATTAATTATATTTATATATATAGTTAATCTCATATAACAATAAATAATGAGTAATGTCATGATATTAACTATTAACTATTCATAAAATAAAATTAATTATTATTAAAATTTTAATAACTTTATAAAATTATTAATTATTATTAATAAAGTATATAAGTTGTATTTATTTATATTTAATTACTTATAAAATAAAATTAAACATGTTAATATATATAATTAATCATATTTTTTGAATTAACACTAGATAAAAAAAAATGGGATGGAAAACTATCGTTTTTGGAAAGAGATAAGTGATACGCCACGTAGATATTTTTTTAATCAAAATTCAAAAGCAACACGCATTCGTCCAGTGTGCCTCATCTTGTGTCCCAAGTCCCAACCAAAGCCACGCAGCTTTTTGCTGTGTCGTGAATTGAGAGTCTTTTTCTCGATTATTAGATGCTCTGCGATCCCACGTTTCAGATCAACGGCACGCTAATATCTCATTACATATTATATTATCTCTACTGTAATCCAAAGATAAAAACAATGAGAAAAGAACCTGGAGGCTGGAGGCTGGTAGCTAGCTTCAATAATTAATTCTTGCAGCACTGACAAAAAACAGAACACCATGCTCTCATTACTTCCTGACATGATGGAGAACTCATGGGAAAGCTGGCTCTCTCACTTGGTAATTGGTAGTCAGTTTCAGTTCATAATATTGTCCTAGATAGTAGCCATTATTATATAGATTTTATAGTATGATCGATGATCTAGCTCGATCAATATATGTGTGTGTGTAGCTTTGGCGTTCATAACTATTGTTTAATCAAAGGGAGTGAATGACGGTTTATATTAGTTGATGGATATATACATGTGTGTTGATAACTTTGGCTTTCATAATTTTTGATTAGGGAATGAATGACGATTTTGGCTGCACCAACGGTGTATCCTTGGAAGAGATGGTAAGGTTGAACAATGTGCAGCATTATGATAGCTCCAAATCCAATGCTGTAGCAACTATCGGGGCAAAACATGAATATTTGAAGAGCAGCGAAGAGGATTTAGGAAGTTGTAGTTATTGGAGTAAAAGGGGCGTAGGGAACCACGAGTTGGAGGCAAAAGCAAGGGAGAACAGAGGAACAAAAAGGGCAAGAACCTCTTCGGAGACACAATATCACATAATGTCAGAGAGAAAAAGGAGACAGGATATATCGGAGAAGTTCATAGCACTTTCAGCTACTATACCTGGCTTGCAGAAGGTATGTTAATGTTATTCGTCCCTCGTCCATGGTGCGTGTACCTACTTAGCTTCCCTCATTAACGATGAAATAAACTATGCTTTGTTTTTTGGTCTAGGGTTTAACTCAAGTTGACATTTCAAAATCCAAACACATCTTAAATAGCTCGTAAAGTTTAATGTGTTCTTTTTAGTGCGAGAGTGAAGTTTCAATCTAACATATGTCTCGTACAAATTATCTAAACTGTCACCATATTAAATCGATTTTGTGGCTCTTTAATGTGTTCTCTTATTACATTTTATAATAGAAATTTTCAACACATGAACGTAATAGTAAAATTTCTATAATATTAATTATGTATAGTTGAAGGAAAAATTCTAAACTGCATTAACTTTTTATAATTTATTTTATGTACTTTATAAATTGATACAAAATTCGTTGTCAAAAAAGTAATATAAACTTTATCATCTGAGAGAAACTGCTAAAGGTGTAGTAAATGCAGTAAAAAAGTCTATAATATGACTGTTTAAAAAGGAAGTTTTAGTCTAGAGAGAAAATTAAAGTAATAATCACTAATGATACCAAACAAATTTTAAACCGTGAAGTTTATTATCTATTAATTATTACTCACAGTTCTTGCTCGACATCAATTTTGTCTTGATCAGTAGTCATAATTGACGAAATTTGAATGGCATCTAAAATATAATGTTCACCTGCACATTAAGGCCCATTTCTTTACTTTTAAAAGAAAAAGTATCTTTAATGAAAAGATGTTTAAAACTTGTAATAATTATATGTTTTTCAAATAGAAAAACCTATAAAAAAAATTATTTTACAGTTTTTTTTTTGTCAAAAATTTCAAATAATAATGTTGTACAAACAATTAAAATGACCACTTGGAGTAAGTTAGTCTATGAAACAAGTTTTCATCTTTTGAAACATTCAATTTTATTTAGTCTGAATAATTAATGTTTAACTAAGTATTTTTTTAGAGCGTTAAATTAAATTTTATAATAGAACAAAGCACGGATTAAAAGAAGAAAATAGTTAAAATTATTTGTAAAACGATAAAATTTTAATAGAAAGCTTGAACTATGTTTTGCTTCGCCCGCCCAAGCTTATAATATTTTTAAAACTATTACTGGGGCATACAATAATGTGTGCAGATGAACAGACTTGTGTCAACAAATAAACCTTTTGAAAGGCAAAATGAATTTCATAAATGAAAGAGGAAAAGTGAACTATAGCCCAGGTTGTGCCATAGTTCTGCACCCAAGTGTATAATATAAGAGGTCTTCAAAACCAGAATGCTACAAGCCATATTTAAGACTTTGTACCAGAACAGCAAATAAACTTAAATTCCTTGATTTTGATTACCATTAATAGAATTTTAATTATGATTATGTAAGTGAATAATAAAATTGTATGACATTTTCATATAAAGTGATGGAATAAAGTCATATTTTTCTTATTTCTGTTTCTTTAATTGAAAACAATACATTATTGTTAATTATTTTTCTCTTATTTGACAAATGTACCGATTCAATTATAGTATAGTACTTTTTCAAGTACGAATGTCGTACCCATAATGAACAATTTCAGTAAAATTTCTTATGTTATAAATCTATCTGAGTATAAATCAATGAATAAATATTTAGTTTAAATTAGAAATTGGTTTTCAAAATGATTTTAAGGCAAACAAAATATGAATTAACAAAACTTGATTTTCAAAAATTTTAATTATGAGATTTGGGATTGAACGTATTCTATCTTACTCTCTTGTATTTTGTATTTCAAATCATATACAATTCTCATAATACTTATTTTTTATACCACACTCTAAATCATTCACACTGATTCCTCACGCATTAAATTCTAGAGATAATTTGCTAAATATTAATCCCTTAGTTGTTTAGAAAATTAACCAGCTTTAAATCTGAATGCTCTTAGGTAATTGATACATTGAAATCTATTCCTAGCATTACAATATATCAAGTATTTCCATTCAGATCTAATTTTTACACATACTTTTCAGTCATATATAAGAATAAAAATAAGAGATTTATTGATTAGATAAAAGTCAACAATAAGAGTAAAATGGAAATACCAAGAACAAGTAAATAAAGAGAATTATTATATAACCATAATCAAAATACAATTGAGTTCGAATCGATTACATTTAATCCTTTAAGGAAGAAATTAGCCGCTCATGGTAGCCGTCTCTACTGCAAGATAGGTTTTCTTCCCTCCAAGATACCTAATTTTCTTTCCCTCTCTCCTTTTTAAAATTTTTTTCGGTTTAAGTGACTTTTCGCTTGAGCTAAATATTTTCGCTCGGGTACATAAAATTGAGAAAGGATTATCTCGCTCAAGCGAGATATGTCTCGCTCAAACGAGATTCTCTACTGAGAACACCTGCTCTCTGGATCATTTTCGCTCAAGCGAGATTCTCTACCGAGAACACCTGCCTGCTCTATGGATCATTTTCGCTCAAGCGATATATTTTCGCTTGAGCGAGAATCCTTGGGTGAGAAGATGTCGCTTGGACGAATTTTGTTGTATCTCCTCTGGGTCAATTTTGGTCAAGCGAGATAGGTTCGCTTGAGCGAAATTCTTCTTGATTTTTCTTGCTCCTCAACTCCCTAAAATTCATATAAAAATTGGAATTAAATATCTCACTTTGTTTCCAAACTCAAAACATGTATTTTAATAAAAACAGTCTCAAATTAGAGAGTAATTGCTAATTTCCATAATAGTAAAGCCCAAAAGACACAAATTTTCTCACAAATGTATTAAATAGTAACACTTATCAACTTCACCCAACCTAGAATCTTGTTTGTCCTCAAGCAAGGTAATAGATTCAAGAAGTCAAGATTTGCCCCTATTAAAAAATGATGAAAATTTTCAATTCAAACTTATAGTTCAATCATCAAAATAACTTCATTAACAAAACAACAGATTAAAATAGAAAGTTATGGTGCCTCCAAATCCAATTAAAATAGAGTACAGGTATAATCCACTTCCCATCTAAATAGTTGGAACATGGACTGAGAATTTAACTAATGAGTTTCTTTCTTAATTCCTCACAGGTGGGTGTTTTTCTCATTTCTACTGATTTCTTGAGCAGATCAAGGTTGTCTTTCATTTTCCATCAAATCCCACAAACACAAATAACATGAATCTTGAGGTCTTCACAAGGGTTGTAATGAGGGTTATAATGAGGATTATATTGGGGCTAGGTGTTTTTAACAATATTATTTTTCTTTTTAGTGGCAAGTTTCACACAAAAGAAAGGAGAACATATGACCAATTCAAACATAACTTCATTTGTGTTGTTTGTTATCAATTTTCTTGTAGTCCACCTTTCATCATTTTTCTTCTCTTCTTGTACTTCACTTTTCTACTCTTTCTCTTTTCTTTCTCCTTTTTTTTAGAGAAAGATAAAGAAAATTAATATACTGTCTTAGAGGGTATTTTATTGACCATCTTTTCCCAATAACAACTACTGCCAACACCAATCATTTCCCTTCATGTATTCAAACTGCACCTATGTTGTCCTTCCCTAAGCATGCTATAAAGGTAGGAAAAGTAGGTAGGAGGAGTGGGTAAGAAAAGTGTATGTTCATGCCAAGGTAAGTTATAATGAATAATCTATAGTTCACCTGGGTTATCACTCAAAAACAACATTGACATACACCACATAGGTTAGTTATTTGGCCTTGAGTTTATAAGTATGCCTCAATCATTTTCATGCTTTATTTTGTGATGCAGAATGACAAAACAAATCAGGAAACATCAATTGACAATTATCAGTAGAACCATCTAATTGTTTATGAATTCACACACTCACTTGGTTGCATGGTCTAACTCCTCAGTCCCTCCTCAGTCCTTGTTCTCAACCATTTATCTTGTTCAATTTTCATGCACTCATTTTCCAAATCAATGTGAATTATGAATTCAACCACAATTTTTCTTTTCTATTCTTTGCTCATTCCTTCAGTTATTCTAATTTAGAACATTTGCTAAAGTCTGAATTTTTTTTCAACTACCAATCATGTAGAATTTCAAACAAATTCTGCTATTTCAAAAATTTGTGTCATCTATTTCACATCAATGGAATATAGCAACACTATACTAATTATGAACTATAATCAATAACAAAAATTAAAACTTTTAAAATTAACTAATTTAACAACTCAAATTAACTAATTACTACTTCAATTCATGCATACAAAATATTACAATCATCATTTTTTTTTCTAAACAGAAATTAATAAAAGGAAAATAAAAAAGAAAATGAAATGTCACTTCCCTCTCAAAAGTCTGTCCAGCTCCTCCGAGTCAAACTCTTACTCTAGAATTAAGCTGGATCCTTTGTAGCTTCATTTCCTTTTGGCTCTGCTCCCATCTGTGTACCTTCTGTAAAGTACTCAGGGATGTCTTCAGCTACATCCTCATTGACTCTTGCCTCCCCTGAAAATTTTGGTTTGTCCCCAGGCCAAGACACATAGGTGCTGAACTCATCAGGGTGCATCCATGGGTTTGGTTGTCCTGCAGGATGACTATGGTAAAGTCTTTGATAGATGTGCATCATGCCCCTGTGATTCAAACTCTGTTGTAGATGTAAGTGCTCCATTGTAGTCTGGAGGTAAGACATCTATTGCATCAACATCAATTCCACAGAGGGAGCTAAAGACGATCCCTACTATTGAAATGTTGGAGGATCCACTACAGGAGGTTGAGGAGACTGTGGTGGGGAATGGGCATATGCGGGTTCTCTTCATCGTTTATGCAGTTCTGCTCAATGAATCTTCTATCAATAGTTGGTCAAATTTTTGCAGTAGGGTTGACCTCTACCCCATG
>JAMLFT010010675.1:0-11653 GCA_026544285.1 Pachyrhizus erosus
TAATGATTTTTTTATTAATCAATCGGTAGTAAAAATTTGTTTATAAAAAATAACTCATTTTTCAAAGGTACATTACTTTTGAAGATCAATTATTATTAGATTAGAAAAAGAAGTCAATTAACCCAATTTCAAGTATTTTTTTTTTTATGATTCCATTTCAATTATGTAATTTTTTTTAATGCATTAAGAAATTCATTTTAAAGGCATATAAGATTCCTCTTTCAATAGTTTTGTTGAAAAAATAATATTTTTTTTATCTAGATTGAGGACTTCTAATAACATAACTAACATTTTAATCCATTGAGATTAATTTAGTGGTAAAAGGTTTAGATAATAAGTATGAGGTTATAAGTTATAAACTCAGTGTGACATACATCTCAATATGTTTTGTACCAACAATTAAACCCAAAATACGCATCATAGATTATTACATATGTGTATTAAAATTGTTTACATTTGTAATTATTACTTTTATAAGTAATATTTAAGATTATTTTATTAATTGACAGTGTTAAAAAATTTATAATGCTTGTATATCAAAATTAAACTCATGATAACAATATATTCAAGGAGAAAAATCTTGAGATAACATTAAATGTATATGCTTTTATTACCATTTAGTCCATGTGCTTACCTAAATTCCATTATGTCAAATTCATACCAGTCCTTTTGATGTTGCTTAGAAACTTCTAGAATTTCCAATATAAGAAGGGGAGTCATGCTATCTTAATAAACATTTTGATGCTTAAGCTCCCCATTTTAGTTTTTGTCAATGAGAGGTACCTACAACGTCAGTTAAAGACCATTGTCATAAGTTGGATTTTAGTGAGAGTTCTTGTGTCCTGTGTACTAGTGAATTGGTTTTTATTTATTAAATAAGAAATAAAACTATTGAAAACTACATTTACTATGAGTTTCTCATGGTGGGTCTCAATTTTAAGATTCAAGTATTACTTTTTTAAGGAGCCTTCACACTTTTAGACTTTTTTTCTTTTGCTAAAGTTGTTGATCCATAAAAATTGTTCATACTCTGTTTAGGTTATAGGGCCACACATCTATTACTAATTTTCATTTCTTTTTATTTTATAATTTAAAAACTTAAACCAAGAAAAAAATTATTTAAAAATACATTAAAATTTAACTTAATTAAGGGTTAGGATGAATGGTCCATTAGTGACTTAACTCTTACTTAATAAACCTATCAAAATAATACTTGATAGTTTAAAACCTATTAACAAAAATTAAAAGTTGAGTGTTAACTTAAAATAAGTGTTAGGTTTAAGCTGATCCAACACTTAGTTTTAATAATAGCAAACACAACATAACATGATTATAGTTTATAAAAAAAACTAATGACTTTTCATGTACTATAAATCATTTTAAGCAGTTCATTTAAAGGAGAAGTAATTTAGTACATCCAAAGTGTTTTATCTATTAGAGTACTCAAAGTTTTTTTCTATTATAAAAGATTGACCAGTAAAAATACCTCAAGACCTCAAAACATCACAAAAAATATAAGTTAAATGTCATTTCTTACAAACCTAAGTTTTTGTCTTAATAAAAAAAAATAGAAATAAGATTTTACCATTTTTTATTGCAAAAAAAGTAGAATTGATGTGACCTTGTTTATGTTGTACATAAAGTCAATGGATAAAAACACAAGCATGAAATTTTTAGTTATTATGCAAATAAAGTACATGAAGAGAAAATAAGGTATGCATTTAATTAAGATATTATCATCAAGATGAGAAAAATATTTAATATAATATTCAATGCATCTAGCATTTTAAATAGATAAGAAGAAGAAAACCGTAACAACTACATTTTATGTGTCACTAATAAAATCCTTAAGAGTCAACAAGCTACACAAATTGATTGAGATTTTCACACTATATTTGAACTGTTTATTTATTTTTAATCATTTAAAACATCATGAGAGTGTTTGATAAAAAGATTATATTAAATTTCTTAAAATACTATGTGGGTCTTGAAAATTACAATAATCAACGAGATTGGAGTGTAAGAAATAAAATAATTATGGATCTTAAATACTTCACTGTGGATAAGAATATAGAGAAAAAAATCATGTTGTTAAAAGTGAAATACTAACTCACACACCAAATATTAACATAAATAATTGTAATTTAATTTTTTTTTATATGTCGAATTTAGCTTCGATTTTCCATGACCATCATAAAGTACATGAAAAAATGGGTAAAATGCATGTTCACAATAGCAACTAATTAAACATGATAAGCATGGGTACGTGGAAAGATAAGATACACAAAGGATAAACAAAATTTTATGAGATCACATATTGACAAAGACCAAGAGACTAAGTTTTAAAATAAGACAACACCTAATGAATAATTAAGTTAGAATGAACAATAAAAAAAAAGTGATGTATTTAATTTTTGTCAATCACTTTACTTTTGAGATCGTTTTACACTTATTGGCTACTATCATTTTAAAGTCTAATGTTTATTTTTATTATTTTACCTATAGACAAATGATAATAAGTGTCTTTAGAATATGATTTAAAAAGTAAAAAAATATTTTCATTAAAATATGTAAAAAATACATTATCCTATAATTTTAAATTATGTTCTCATATAAATTTTTATAAAAAAAATATTTTTAAATTCCTTAACTAATATGTAAATGATACTAATTAACAACAACCTTACTTATATGTGATCTCACCAAATTTTTAGTCTTAATTAATTTTAATGTGACATGTATTCAAAATTTTAAATTTATAAAAATTATAAGTTAACAAAAATTAATTACATATTAAATAAAATTTGAAAAAAATTTCAAGTTTACAAGTAATACAGGGTTAAACAGTTTTTGTCGGAGCAAGATTATTGGTTCTTACCACACAAAGTTTCTTAGATGAAACGTAATTCAGGGTTTATAATTGATTGGTCGATGAGAGATTTAGTGAGTCAAATATCTTCAAAGCAGTCGTTAGAATGTCGAATCATCAATCATAGATCACTAGAGATTTTTCAATTTTATTGACTATCTTATTAGTTATTATTACCACCATAATTACAGCTTGAAGCCTCTTGCCTCAACTCACGATTACCAGCGGAGAATCCCAAATATCCTTCTTATATTCAAAGACGCTAGTAGACGACATCAATTATGTATATAACTTTACCAGGTCACAAATTATCAAAAAGAAAAAAAGAAACAACATATCTTCAACTTACATGTACTTTATTTTCTAAATAATAATTGTCGCAGCTATTTAAATATGGAATTCATCTTATACATAAAAATATTAAATTTATCTGATCATTTGGTTATAATATAATTAAAACAAAGATAAATACTGCTTATGATCACAATACGGACCATGTAAAAAATTATAGTAAGATCAGGGTGTTGTTATATGGCTTGTATGGGAGCATGTAAAGAATAGGAATATCAGTTTGTAAATGGTATAATTATAATTTTGTTATAAATATAAGTAAATTGAATTAAATGGATTTATAAACGAGATTTTATTTAATAATTTAAAATTTAAAATAATATTTAAATGAGAAAAGTTGATAATTACATTAGTAAAGATAATAATAAAAGAAAAGTCAATACTAATAATAAGTACTCTAACTACATTAGTTATGAAACTAAAAGTAAAAAAATCATAAAAATGAGTTACTAATATACTTATACCGTGATTTAAGAACTTGATGATATTGTTGTCTAATGATAGTGCAAATATTTAAAATAAATTTACTTATATACTAAGCTTTAAAAATAATCATTGAATATTCATAAATAATAAAAACTTCTGCTAGAGATAGAGTATATCATATGAAAGAAATTTATATTTAAAGAAAAAAATATTAAAATATAAATACAAATAAATCTTAAATTGAATAATATATAAATAAAAATAATTAATGAATTTAATATTTTAAAATTTTAATATCAAATTTACTCATATAATTTATTCGTGAATGTTAATAAAATCTTTGCCACAGAGCCCCTTTAATTACTTTCTTCATTTTCATTAACTAATACTTTTTCAACGGGAAAATTACAGTGGAGTAGACTTTTGCATATACTAATTAGTAATATTCCATGCATTAGTCAATCCATAGATCAAAGAGGGCAAGACCCGAAGTTCGAGAATAACAGAGTTATGTGCCAGATGATCATAGGACTAGAAATATATTTTTTCAAAAATGTTAATTAATATGTACAAAAACTATTTCGTCAAATCCCCACGGAAGGAGTGCACTGTCGAAAGATACTTTATATATTTTTCAAATCTTTAATTACTATTTATCTATAAACTCCGATAATCATATACATATACTGATATACGGAAATACATATATACACACACAATATATATATATATATATATATGAGTGCCCAATTTTTTTTTAGTATAAACCATCTATATATGCAAAATAGATCTGTCCATGTATTTCTTTTACAGCAGTGCTATTCTTCAGCAAAATAAATGACACGAGTTTCACAAATTGGGAATGTGCACCAATACTCTTTTTAAAAAAAAAACATTATTTAATTTTTAAAAAAATTATTGTAAAACAAGATTGGACGAAATACCAAAAGTTAATGTGGTTCATGCACTTATGTGGAAATTGACTGGTAAGTTTTAATGAATGCACTTATTAGAAAAGATGTGGATTGATTAATGTATGCTTGAGGACAGTGTGAATATCACACTTAAGTTTCAGTTGGAGAAATGACAATTGGTGTTTTTGGCCTACAAATACTACATGACACACGAAGTTAGAGAGCCTGGAGAAGAGGGTGGATGCCACTAAATTTTGCAAAGTTGAATTTGGTAGAGGGAAGTAGCTAGAGATGTGCTAGCTTTTTCAATTATAAAAAGAAGAAAGAAAGGGATATGAAGATGAGTCAAGTGAGTGTCTTTGTTTGAATTGCTACTAGGAGATCAGAGAAGGAGGAGGGGAATGAAGATGATTGGTAGGTCACTTATGTGGAGCTTCTTTTCCCTGTCAAGGGGCAACGTAGATCTTTATGAAATGGATAAATTAGACATACATAGATCTTTATTGAAAAAAATTATATAATTAAAATTCAAGATGTGCAAAATTATATTTCAAAACTTTGTGTAGGTATTTTTAATATGACTAGCATAATTTTACACAGATATGGAACATTGAATCAATGGAGTGACTAAATTAGGAAAGTTATGTGAGAACTGTGAGGAATGATGGTTTATGGTAAGATGCACATATATGGTTCCCTTGGTTGGGGCGGTGCGACTTGGTCTACCAAAATGAATGGGACAGTCGACCCAAACACGCATGAATTCCATTGGAGAATTTAGTGGATGTTGAGATGGGACCCTCATGTGTCTCTCCTATATGCCTCCAATGTTTAAGTGTTGGATGAGAAGGGGCTTAAAGACTACACACTCTACTCTCTCTGCATCTGGCATCCCTTTCATCATTAGTTAAAATGAATCAATTCCCCAATAAGTGCATGTTTACAAGTCAGCTTTCATGTTTCCAATACCTTCAAAATATAGTATAGTATATGGTGCTATTTCTTTTTTTTTTTTCTTTTATCACTTTCATGCTTAGCACGTTTTCATTTTTATAAACACCCGCAGTTCAATTTTGATACTAGTTAATTTCAGACGAGACACGCGATTTCGTAATGCTTTGCTCATCCATAAGGTCATATATTCCCTTTGAGATTTAGAAAAGCTTGCAAATTCAATACTCTCCTAATTTCCCATGATTGAATGACTCAAGCAACAAACTAGCTTGACGCAAGAATACTTTGTCCTATTTGTTTGGTTGGAATGACATTTTGGTATCTTCATCTGTCTAACTAACAAATCTCGCAAAAGATTTTTGAGAGAAAATTTATGTGGCTGTATGGTTTATAAAGAAATCGGAATCACGAGTTAGTGGGTGGAGAAAGGGAAATTTAAGAAGCAAACTTTAGTGTAGATTTCCTTGTTTTGCATTTTAGCCATTGCTATGGAATCCTTAGACTTGGTCCACATCCACACTACCATTACACCCTTATGTGTGAATAAGACTTCGAATTTCAAGTTTGGAGCTTCTGATGATCCAAAAGGAACAGTGCAACAGGAACAAAAAACAGACACAAGAGGCCAAAGTTTTATAAGGAATTTATTTTTAAAAATCCACGTAAAGTATAAAAAGACAAAAAAAAAAGGATAATATAATTATTAATTTCAGAAACTCTTTCCCATTTTTATTAATGTATGTATTGATATCCCACGCATTATCCAGTGACTATGATGAATGGAGATTCAAAAAGACTTTCCAGATTTGATTATACCCATCCATTTCAGAAAAACGTTATCTTCTGCAGCCACATGATGGCTTCTACATTGTTCTGATGGTGCCACGGTGTCCCATTTCGGGCACTGGGGAGCATTAGAGTATTAGGGACAGACATTATGTTTTGGAGGGTACCCATCCATGACCTGCTCCAATATAACAAATACATGCGTAGGTGCGTAAAGATACATTTTTACTTTTTTTGTCTTTGCATTTTAGTCCTTGATATGATCGATTATATTTTCTACTTAATTTGCTTCAATAACTTTTCGACACATGTTAACATTTTCAATTAGTTGGCAAAGGAAGTTACTAAATAATTAATTACATGTAACTTCTCTCTTTTTATTTATACAATATGTTTTGTTTCATTTTCTAAGTTGTAGGTCCCATTGTATTACTCGAATTTTCTGTATGAAGTGCAAGAATTACATTGGATAATCGCCTGAGTGAAGTTGATATGACGTGAGAACTTGATCATAGCATGGTCATCTGACTCGCTGTCTTTATATTAATTGAAATCTGTTGTTAGAAGAAGCACTTTTTAGTAGAGAAATTAGTACAAGAGGACATGAATTGAACATTGAATTCGAGAAGTTCCACGTTGAAGATGAATAAGCATAAGCTGGTAATCATTTAGTTGAAAACTATACTATGTAATGAGTGGAAGTTACTGGTGGCTGTGGAAAAGGAGAAAGGGAAAAATGAAAAGATCATGTTCATTAAACAATCAAACATTAGAAAATATTAAAATGTATCTATCTAAAAAGTTTTTTTTATCTATCTTTTTCAGTTTTTTTTTCTCCTGGACAAAGCAAAGGGTCCTTATAAAAAAGTAGAAAACAAAATCTGACAACCAAAATCAACAGTGATTCTGATAAAATAAACAGTGATTCTCAATAGAGGATCTAAATTTTAGAACTAATCAATTCAATTGGAAGTACGAAGCTAATGAAATAACAATACTTTTATATTATAAATGTTGACTGTTATAATACAATGTACATTCAGAAATTTCATCCGGGCTAGCACTCTTGTAGGCACTTGACTCGTCCCATCTACGAAAAAATAAAAACTCACCCCATCTTGTATGAGTAGGTTTAGAATTGATCTCGCAGGCATAATTTGAATAACCATTGCTTAATTTATTTGTTAGTAAAATTAATTATATTAATTTATCTTTGGGGATCAAACATTTATTCTGAATATATTTTTAATTTATAATGGATAATAAATTAATTTTGACATTATAATTAGTTAGTACATAAATTCATTTCAAATATCTATATGTGTTGATCGAGTGAAGTATAGTTATTACGATTTTTTATGGGAGACAAATTTAAATTTCAATCTCTACATGTCTTAATAAGAATGGTATAGTGGCAAAAACTGACACCCAGTTCACACACCACAATCAGTGTCCAATTGTGGTACCAAAAACAGATTTCTTTAGTACTTTCTATACCCATAAGGGGAGCGGTTTTTTCTTTAGGGCCATAACTTGTAATGAATGATGAAATGTAGTTTTGGTAAATATGTGTACTTTTTTGGCACATTGGGCCTTTTTATATCTGTCTCTAAAGTGACTTGGGCTACTTAAAAAACACTTAATTAACATTTGGACCCAGCGAGGAGGGTCAATGTAGAGATGGAATTGAGTTCATAAGCCATAGCCAATTTATTAAAAAATATCATAATTTCATATAGATGTGCTTCTTACTTTTCAATATAAAACCACCACATCTTTCTTTAATTTTCTATATCTTTTATTTGGCATTTCTGCGTATATATAATGTCTTCTAATTGGTTAACCCTCGGTTTTAAATTTGAAACACATTTTGGAGATATATTGCTTATAGCATGACAATTTGATAGTGTAAAACTCTAGCATCAGAATCCTTTCACCTTGAAAAATATATTTATGAATTAATCATATAAAAGAAAATAAAATAAAGAATTCTGTAACAAAATGATTATGTCCTTTCGTTTATGCTATGCAGAAGCAGAATTACACACACCAGAATTACAATACAAACCTCTTAAAATTGGGCATACAGATTGATTTCTAAAAATACGTCCACTGATTATACATGATTGCAAGCTAATAATATGAGATAACAATAACTCACTGATTTTGTTATGACTTATTCCTATTGTCTCAAAAAATATTATTACAAAATAAAGAAATTTTAGGATTAGAGATAGCTGCATATATTTTTTTATTGTGTTTTTAATTTCTTATCAATTTAAAATAATTGATGACATCAAATAAGTTAATAAATTATTAAAAATTAATACATAATTGTCTTATCAAACTTTTTGATAACATGACAAGTTACTATATTATCAACATTGATATTACATTATTAATTAATATTATTATTTGATAATAAAAAATAAAAATAATAATAACAAAAGAGTATCAAATATAATTTATAAAAAATACAATGATGTGAATGAGATGATTTTCAATCATGTTATTTTCTTAAATGATATACATAATAAAAAAATACAATAAATATAGGAAAAAAAATTAACAAAACTTATACTTAAACAACAATGATCACTTTTGTTTTGTTGTTTTACATTTTAAAGGATAAAAAATAGTAATCAAATAATTTATTCAACCTTATATTTGTAATAAATACTTATTTGAATATTATTAATTTATTAAATTCAATTTAAAAATTTATTTAATAATATAGTTTTAATATTCATAATTTTCTTTTTATATAAAATTAAATTATTAACTATTAATAAATTTGATTTTGCAAAAAGTAAAATATGGTTTTAAAATTTTAAAAATTTTATTTAGTTGATTAGTTAGGTATATTTAATGAATAATCACTACATTTACATCTAATATAATTATTTAAATACACAAGAAAAAAATAGCACTATATAATCACAACCAGCATGTTTAGAGGACACGGCTATTTTTATATACATAAAGACTAAAAATATTACATGATATATTTAGAAATGAAGCAAGTCAACATAAAATTACTACAAAAATTTACAGGTCTCTACGTTGTTATTTTTATTGTAATATATAAGTTCATATACTCGAAATTTTATTTTATTTTTACTTTATATTAAATTTTTTTTATAAAATTATATTTCTTTCAAATGTAATGATTTTATATATTCATGTTTTCACACGTGTATATTTCTTAAATATATATACTAACACATATTTATATGAAATTAAATAATAATTGATAAATACGTTAAGAAATAATAATAATAATAATACAAAAATTTAAATTGTAAATTTAATACCTATATACAACACGTGTTATTGTACTGACAGTTTAGTAAAAGACAGTACAATAACAAAAAATTAACACTCCTCTCTCAACATTTTGATTCCAACTAAATAATTTCTATAATAACAATATTATTACAATAAAAAAATCATTTTGTGCCCAAGATATGTTTATTTAAAGTCATGATTTGTTTTCTCAAATTCAATAAATTAAAGTTTTTTTTAGATTTTGTTTATGAAAATGATAATAATAATAATAATAATATAATAAATAGTAAATAATAAATATAATAATAATAATAATAACAATAATAATAATAATAAATAATAAATGTCAATGATGTTATCAAAATTATATTATCTTTATTTTTATTTATAAGATTTAATTACCTAATTCACCATATTAATAAAGGGGTTAACTTAATTTATAATAATAAGTCATACAATAAGTTATGAAACCATTATTGAATAAACAACACCTTCAAGGATTAAATGACAAAACACAAAAACAATACCACAAAATGGAAATGATGGAATAACATAAATTTAACATGTTTAAAATTCTCATAACTGTGTCTACAAAACATCTTAATAAATATTATTTTGTTATCTCAAATATTCACTTCATTATAAGTTTTTTGGACAAACTTAATAAACACTACCTTCACATGACCCCCTTTCATGTAGGATGATAACCCTTCTCATGACCAAGTGTTCTTTTATTATCAAGAATATTTATTTATTGACATTACATCTTAATCTTAAAATATGAAACAAATCATCATAATTTTATGATAACATCTTTAATTTTAAGCATTTGAAAGATTAGATAATATTTAAAAGATTTGAATTTAGAATTTAGAATTGTCCTCTCAAAACTAAAAAATAATTATAAATATCATCTTGTATATTAAATAATATTTACTAACATGTCAATTCAAGTGAAAATGGACTTAGATCCTTTGATCAAGGTCTTGAGTTTGAGCCATGCGGATAGAAAAATCATGGTTGGATTGGAAGACTCCACTAAAGATGGTTAATTAGGTTTTACGACAAAGATCAATCATTATCAAAATTGGTAAAATACCTTGCACCAATTTCATGGTGACCCAAAAATATTAGATAATATCTTGGTTTTGGCTGTCTTTTTGGTTCTTATAAATGTAAAAAAAAAATTCCTTGTAGTCCTTATAGTTTAAAATATCTCATTTTAGAGTATCAATTTTTTACACTTTTTTTAGTTTTTGCCATCTAAAGTCGTCTAACATTGTTACATCTAGATACATTTAACCACTACAAAACTAAAATTGGTAGTGTAAAACTACCAAAATTAAAATTGGTGATTGTTAATTGTCATAAATTAAATATTTTTTTCTTCCTGTTTTCTCAATAAATGAGGTCAACATCCACCATGTTAAGGTGGAGCCATGTGTTGTGACATTCATGAACAAATTGAGAGTATTGTTGGCGCTCTGACATACCTTGCCACAATTGTATTTGAAGCGTTTCTCCCACCAAAAAAACACCATTGTCCCTCGCAGTGGTCATAACACCTCCTACGATAAATGACACGTTAATGGTGTTGTGTGAAGGTTTTGGTTGTTTGAAAGATGTCACAACCTTCACTGGTACATTGTATAAAAATGTCAAGAAATCGTCATTGGGAGAGAATGAGAGAAGGCATGTGAAATAGTTGAAATATGCAATGATGATTTAGAAGTTGATAGAAGGAAAAAAAAAATGACGAAGGGAAGAAGAAAGAAATAGAAAATGAGGAAAAAAACTATTTTTTTTTATTTATGATGGTTAAAAACTACCAAATTGTTTTAGTGGTTTTATAATATTTGTTTAAGTTTTGTAGTGGTTTGAAAAGGATATAGTCTAATTACATTAGGCAATTTTAGACAATGAGAATTAAAAGGATTAAAAAATTATAATTATATAAAAACAAAATAGAATATTTTTAACTATAAAGAATAAAAAAATATTTAAATCTAATCAACATTTTAAAGATTCGAAAGTGAAAATTTGAATTGTTCTTTATGAAAACTAA
>JAMLFT010010676.1:0-11653 GCA_026544285.1 Pachyrhizus erosus
TGGTATATTATTAATTTATTATTAGTAGTATTTCTTATATACTGAGTTTGACCCAATGCATTTTATAACTCTTTTAATTCTAAATATTATAAAAAGCCTAAAGATAAAAAAATTAAGAGGTTTAAAATTTTTATAATGATCTTAAAATATTAAAATATTAAAATATTATTATATTTATTTTTTAATGTTAGTTTTCTTCTGATTTACTACACTACTAGGTGATAACACATGTAAAATTTTTATTCATTAATTTTTTTTATTTAATATAGGATTTGTTTTGTATCGAGAGCATCCATAAAAGCTTCAATTAATAGGAAGCAAAATCTAGATTACTGCTACCCAGAACAAACTACCATTATAACTATAGTGAAAGGCACATAGACAATGAAAATAAGATTGACAATTCTTCATTAATAATGAAAGAATATGGGCAATACAATTTTATAACCTATTTGTTACTAATGATGACGTTACATGTGTCATCATCTAAGTTTAGGAAACTTAAAATAAATAACATTAAAAGATAAATATATAATATCTAATTATATTAAGTCTATATAATAATTTTTTAGTTACTTGATTGTTTTTTTTAGGCCTGTTCAGACCAATCCTATCAATATGGATATTGATTATTGACCAAAGCCAACAACACTCGCAGCAAGATATATTATTTACACACATAAGTAACAAATAGTATATTAGTCAAGAGCAGTGTTATTCTTCATTCGCAATAAAACAACATATTACTATCTACAATCGGTCTTGTGCAATGGACCTTAGATCAAATCTAACTTATGTATATCACAAATGTTACTGTAACAAGTACACATGTAATATATTTCATCATTTTGAGAGAATTATTATTGACTTAGGTGTCATAATATTTTTTTACATG
This sequence comes from Pachyrhizus erosus, assembly GCA_026544285.1. Lineage (NCBI taxonomy): Eukaryota > Viridiplantae > Streptophyta > Magnoliopsida > Fabales > Fabaceae > Pachyrhizus > Pachyrhizus erosus. Next base: position 896 of record JAMLFT010010676.1, read on the forward strand.
TACTGCCCCCATTCACTTTGGTGTATCAACTATTCTAAAGCATTGGCTGACACCAAGGATTCAAACAACTTTACAACATACTTCAAACAAGTCAATATGCGATCTTAGATTTGTCAGGAATTTGATTTTATATTATAAAAACATTCATTTCAAATAGAACATAATCATTATTTTTATTCAATGCAACTTATATATAAAATTACTTATAGAACTTTTAGATTTAAAATTACAATATAATGATTACACACATTCACAAATGATGAAACACATATAAGATCACAAAATATAGAGATGAAGTAATCAACCAATCACATCAATATGTTTCTACATAATGAATCAACATTAATCTTCAACATTAATAAGTTTTGTTTAACTTTCAATAGTTTGGTGAGCAGATATGCTAATAAATGACTAAATGACACGAGACATCTTGAATTGTTTGCACATATAATGTGATAATCAATAGCAACATGTATCATGAAAGAATAAAAAAAGGAACTAGCATAATATATGTTATGTTGATGTTACATGAATAAATGAAGGGGGAGATTATTGAAAGACACCTTAGGTTCTTTGAAAAAATTATAAAGACAAAGAAGTTCAATAGTAATAGATATATTGATTCAGTATTTAGCGTCTTAGTAAAAGATTTCATAACTATTGTTTTTCTTATAAGACCAAGAAATGACATTGGGACCTAAGTATATAATGTAGGTAGTAGTGAATTTCATATTTTTTGAATCACTAGCCCAAACAACATCACAAAATGCATAAAGAAGAAAATTAGGAATGTGACGAAGATAAAAAGCAAAACAAATAGTTTTTTTGTGATAACAAAATACTTTTTTTAACAACTTACATATGCATAAGTGTATGAGCATACATGTATTGGAAAATTTTATTTACAAAAACTACAAGATTAAGACGTGTGAAATCATATATTATAAAGTTCCAATAATTTAATTATAAACATGATCACATGAAGAAGCATTATTAAAAGATGTTAAGTTTGTTGTAGTGGACATATTGTGAAAATTGGTTTGGCAACATTCATACTTGTTTTGTGTGGTAGGTCATACATAATAGTGTAGAGTAAGAAAGAAATTAATATCAACGAGTAATATTTCATGGTTAGAAATAGATTCGTGAGAAAAAATTAAAAAATTAATGAAAATTTAAATTAATAAAAGAATTTTGAGTCATTCTTATAAAAAAATCAACATAAGTAAGAAAATAAGCTTAGAGTCAAATTAAAATTTTAGATAAAAAAAAATGATGTGTCAAACTTAAAATTAATAATAAAAATATAAAATGATACATCAATACCTAAAGTTCATATATATAAAAAGAGAGAAGAAAAAATTATAAATATAATAAAAAATATCATGATAAAAGAAAAGAGAAATAAAATATATTTATAAATTTTTTATAATATAATAAGCCTCCATAAATTATTACTCAATCAAGATAAAATTATATTATAAATTATGATAAATATGTTAATAGTCTTTTTTATAAAAATTAATTTTGATTATTTAATTAATATTCTTTAAAAATAAAAATCTAAAGTGGACCTTTAAATAATTATAAATAGCTAAAAATATAATTTAAACAATTTTGTTTTTTAAATTAGTACCAAAAGCAAGGGAAAAAAAAAAGAGTAATGACTACTCAAAACATAGGATTTTTCTTTATAAAATCGAAAAGAGAAATTAACTGTAGTTGTCTTTTTAAAACTTGAGAAGAGGAACTTTGTATCAATGGAAGAAGCGAAAACAGCGATGGGTCCTCCTCCTCCTCCTACATCGAAGAAGAGGCCACTTGACTCCAATGCCCACTCCAATTACTTCAAGATTCGCGCTGTTATTCGAGACCTTCGTCCTCATTTTCTCCAGGTTCATTACTCCAAATCTCTGCTTTTTTTTTATTTTTTATTCATATATTAACTAACTCTTTCACCTTCCTTCTTTTTTGCTTATTTTATCAAATGCCTGTTGCTGAACCTAAGTGGCTTGGTATTTCAACCTTTTCTTTTTTCTTTTCAATTTTTAAATTTGTGGCTAATTGCTGTGAAGATATTTACTTTACTTGTGTTGTTGATTTTGGTTCTCTTTTGTGTGTTGTAGAGTATTATTCATATCAAGTTTTGTTTTTTGTTTTGATACTACGGTTAGGGTTTTTTTTTTTATGGTTTTGGAGGGAAAAGGAAGGGAGGGTGGATTTTTTTTATTTTAAGTAATTTTTTTAATTTAAGATTTATTTAGGATGAAAGGATTCAAGTGTTAGGTTATCATCACGGAACTCGCTTGACCAATTTTGTTTTTAATAAACGCTATGTTTTTTCCTTCATAACTCTTTATCAAAAAATGTTTGGGATTTTCATTGGTCATTCCTAAGGTACTGAAAATTGGGGTAAATGGGTAATCACCAACAGATCCAAATTACAGGATATCGTTTATTTATTAGGGCAGGTTAATTACTTGGAGAAGTTCCAAAAGAAAATAGTTAACATGTAGTTTTAACAGATTCTGGTACTAGAAAGGTTGTTAGGTTGTCCTAAGCTTAGTATCTTGTATCTCTCATTTATTTCAGTAATAGCAGTGAATGAATTTATAGGCGAAAGACCTATCATATCACTGAGGATGGATATATGGATTGTCAACTCGTTACATGATTAGGAATTGGATTATTTGAGTTTAGTATCATTTAAAGGCAAATGATTGAAAGGATGATGATATGAAGGGATGTGTGGTCATGTTGATATATAAATGGGGGGAGAGGGGGGATTGCTATTGACTGCCGACTTAGTTTTTCAGAAGGAACATTTTAGCTAGCTACATATAAGGTATATTTTAAAAAAATCAAAGTTATAACTTGCTAACATAATCCTTCTAAACAGGGGGAGGAGTTTGATAACGTATACTTGTTTTTAGAAGGAATATTTTAACGAGCTACACTTAGGGTGTATTTTAAGAAAATAAAAGTTATAACTATGCGCACACAGATATATTTCTGGTCAGAGCATCCTTACACACACGTACTTAACAGGCACTCCATGGCCCTGCTTTCCTGAGAAAAAAATCCTGAGAGTACAGTGAAAATAAGAATGGTTGGACGATTGGCTATGTACCAATTTAATGAAATAAGATATGAATGGATTGAGTGTTAATCTATTTATAATATAAATTTGAAGTGCAGGCTGTGGACATACCACATTAGTTTCTTCCCATTCTTTGACTATTTAACTTCTTTGAGCACATTTAGTTTACTTCAATTAATATAACTTCTGTTACTGAACTCTTGAATGCGAAGGCTACTCATTTCAGTGTCAAATAAAAAAGCAACTACAATTTGGTAGTGGTCCAAGAGCTTTACATCACTGCTACCTATTACCTTTGCTTCCACCTTACAATCAAGCTTTCATTGCTATTTGGTGAATTGGTGGTGATCTTCTTGGTTGTGTTGAATACAAATTAAGATTAGATCAATTGGTTAATATAATTTGTGCACGTGTATCTTTTTTTGGTTCATGTTTATATCATTCCAAAGAAGAATTGACAAGAGATTTGCAAATACCTATTATAAGGTCCCTTCCCTTCATCATCTCTCATAAATCATCTTCCTTTTAGTTGTGTAGTGTTTATTCATAAATCAGTGTTGTTAAATAGCGATCATGGCACCACCATGACAGAATGACGTGGCGGATTTTTTGTCAACCGCCATAGGTAATTTGTGGAGGGAGGTCCACTATGGCGGCACAATGACGTGCTTGTATGACGAAATTTTGGCCTTTTGCCATGTTTCGCTATCCGCCATTGATAACATTATTACAATTTTGTTTCCTTCAAACAGAGTTTACTATACACATGGACTTAATATGCATTAAGCTTATGTAAAACTTCAAGTACAACAAAAAAGACCACAAAAATCAAACAAATTTCTAGTGTCAATTTAAGTATTTTCAATAGGTTAAATTTTCAATAGGTATTTGTAATGCAGAATGACATGCTAATAGATGATTTTTTAAAGTGTAGAGCTTATTACAAAGTTATTATCCCCACTTAATGTTAAAAAATTCTAACAAGAAATAACTTTGAATTTGTAGATGGATTCTCTGAATGCTGAAAAGCAAGAAGACTACAATAAGAAAGCCATTTGCATTACAGAACACCTCTCCTCCCCTTTTTTCCTCCAATCTTTACTCAATAACAATTTTGAAAGTAGCAACTATAATATCAAGTAATAAATACAAAAGGAATATCCTTTTATATTGAAGTTAAATTAGAGTACAACTCTCAACAAAAGGAATGCTAGAAAATTTGTCAAGGGCACCATCAGCACCGGAAACAAAGCTAAAGTAGTTCTTGCATGAACTCAACAAAGCAACCATTCAGACACTCTTGCCACTAGCAATACATCTGCAGAGTTCACGGCTTTCTGAGTTGTCCAACAAGGTTCACTGAATGTTGAACCAAAGATGTTCTACATAGAATCTTCCTAAATGTAAAAGATACTACCAATAAAAGGAAATTGACAATCATAAAGGATAATAAAAACATGCTATAATAAAGAAAATCAGGGGAGGGGAGGGGGGCAGGGGTGGGGGTGGGGCGAGAGGGTTAAAAACAACTTGGGATGCTTAATTAATAAACTCTTTTGATGTTAATTATACCATTGTGTATTGACTATATATATTTATCTATACTGCCATGTGCTAAGTAATTAGTTTTTATATTTGATCCAAATAGGAATTGTGAGTTTTTTTAAAGAACCATTGTATGAAGTTATTATCTTTGAAGCTGATTTGGATATGTATGAACTATTGAGTCATTTTCCTAATAGCTCCCGATTGATTGAGTAATTTTCAATGTATCTCTTTCTCTTTATTGGATGTGTAGAATGGTCTTCTTCACTTTGAAATATTGTATGAAGTGCCTGACCATTGCTGTTTGATCATGAAGGTTCTCCGAACGCCTGACTACAAAAATTGCAAGGCATCCCATGAAATTCAAGAACGTAAGCTCATCCAGACAAAATTATATTATATTTTTTACATGATTGATCAAATAATCAAATCATAATGCAAATGGCATATGTTATATTTCTGACTTAATGAAATTGGATAATCAATTGAATTTATGTCTATTTATATGTGGATTTGTCCACCTAACATATTTGTCTGCATGGAGATGGATGTGATAATGATTGGTATATAAGTAGGTAGTGTAAGTGAATACACGTGATAGTTTAAAATATGCTTTTAACTTCAATTACAGAGCTGAAGGTTGTGATCAAGTTATATGAAAATATGAAAGCGGATGCGGTTTCGATAGCAAAGTCTAAGAACGTGCAAGATGGTCAGACAAAGGCTGGCCAGAACATGGATCACAAAACACTGAAAGAGCAGCAACCTCAGCATGTCAAGTCTCCAGAGCAGATTCAAGTAGAGAAATCATGTGCGCGACCATCTGAAACTAAGCTTACTCCACCAGTTCCTGGCTTACAGAAGCAGGTGGTTGAAGATGGTCAGACACAAGGGACATATGTAGTTGGAGGATCTGCTTTTGGCTGGAATTTCATCACTTTTTCAAGCAAGGAACCTGTCTATTATGGTAGGACAAAGGAACAATTTCGATCAGCAAAAGTGACCGAGTAATGCTATGGAGCATGAAACCCCTATTATTGAAGGTGGTAGAAGTATAGTGTATAAGTGGTTTTCATAAACAAATTTTTGTTATGACTTACAATATTTTTACATATAACAAGAGACTTGGCACATGCGCTGTGATAGTTTTTCGATTGGTTGGATTTCATCATTGAAAGCAAATCGTATTTTCCATTAAAAAGTTACTCAAATAGGAAAATTATGCACCTCATGTAATTTGTGTTCCTTTATCATGGCTTGCTACATGAGCTTTATTATTCCATTGGATGTGGTGTGTTTTTTACTGCAGCCCGCAATATATGTTTTAAGGAGACACTATAGCATATCCTATATTAAATTAAGGCTAAAATATAATTTTCATCTTTCAGGTATACTTAATTCACCATTTCAGTTTCCTATAAAAAATAAAGATATTAGATTTCTATTTTTAAAAATTAAAAATTTTAATTCAATTATCAAGTTTTAGGATATTGACTATTAATAAAAGACATTGACTACTTATTCATTGATATAATATTATAATATTAGGTTTTTGTAATTATTCATTTGATTAGTAGAGCATTTAATTTAATAAAAATTTACATTAAAATATAATTTTGGTTTCTAAAAAAATTAAAGATATTTGATCTTATTTTTTAAAATAAAAAACTTTGATTTAATTGTCAATTTTAAGATATCGATCGTTAACAAGAAAATGTTGACTTTTAAATTATTAATGTGATATTATAATATTAATTTTTTTAATTAAATTATTTGGTGTTTTAAAGAGATTTTTTTTAATAATTAATAATTTTTAATTAAGTTTTTATTAAATTAAATTTTTTATTAATTAAATTAATAATTAAAAAAATATATAATATTATATTATCAAGTTAGTGATTTAGTCATCAATATTTTCTTATTAATCATCAACATTCTAGAATTGACAGTTAAAAAATAAAGAGGCCGAATGTCTTTATTTTTTTTTATAAGAAACTAAAATTATATTTTAACTAAAAATTTAATTAAAAATATTTTGTAATTAAACAAAAACTTCTTTAATTCACTTAAGAGTTTAATTAAAAAACTAAATATTATACTCTCATGTCAACGATTTTATAGTCAATATTTTTTTATATTAATCAACTTCTTAAAATTGATAGTTAGATTAAAATTTTTTATTAAAAAAATTAAATGTTTTTATTTTTTTATAAAATGATCAAAATTACATATTGAATAAAATAAGTAAATTAAAATTTATATTTTATTCTTAAATTTAATACTTTTACCTAGTTTGTGGAAATTAGGAACAACAGAAAAATGAATGAGAAACAACTGCTTGCATTTTTCTTAAAAATCAAAGTCATTTCTTAATGCTTGAACTGAGTTTGAGGAAAGGTGAGAGTTCATATACTCCTTTAAGGTGCTGTAACAAACAAGCACTTGAAGCACCCTTTGCAGTCAAGGACAATGACCATCCCAAAAGACTTAGTCATTAACTCATTAAATAATCACTTGCTTAGTGGATAGTGGAGCACAGAAAGAAGAAATAGAAACTCCATGGAAAAGGGAGCATCAAATTAAAACCTGTGTTAAAGAGTCATCACAATCCTAAATTTTTCTTTGTCCAAGCATTTACCAACACAGACAACTCAACTCAACTATAGTAAAAATATAGTAAATCTTTTCAGAGACCCTAAAATAGAATGTATGATACTCATTGAAGAAATTGGATTGCTAACATAACCCAGTATAAAATGGCTTTGAGTGAATGGAGTGTATGGGTACCCATGAATCCGGTTACTAAAATTTAAAATATCCATCAATTATAACACTTTGATATGAGGCCTTGGACAGTAAACTCATCACTTTTATTCCTTGCTTTAAGCTCTTCAATTATACCATTAGAGGATCCATCTTAGAACATCCATTCAAAATTGGCAAAATTTCTGCCACAAATTTATTAAAAATATATTTTTTCAATACACTCAATTTTTAAATATCCAAAAATAGCCTTTTTACATATGTAAGAGTAAGAGTACATTTAGTGATCTTTTTTATATATTTGCACAAGGAACCTTCTAACATCGGGATACGTTACCCTCTTTGATTTTCAAACCCGTCAAAATTCCCCCTAAAATCAAACAAGACACTGTTAACTCTTGAAATTACAACAATCAAAGATCACATTCAGATTTTATCTTATCTACAACAACAATTTCAATTCTTTGTCAAGCCATTTCTGGAGCTACTTTTATGTCCTACTATCTATTAAAAGAATCACATTACTTGTAACGATATTGATGTCTAGAGGTATTTGATTACAGAGGGTGGAACATTTTTTTATTATAATTTGTACCGATTTGATTGGCTCCAGCTTTAAAAGGATCACAATCACATTACTAGTAACCCAAATTGATAAAATGCTTTGTTTTATTATAATCTACACAATGAAATCTTCACTGAACAAGAGGAAAGTACTACTGCATCGTATTCTTCCATTAAACGAGAATATAGTATCCACCACTGTCTTCTGGGTTGGCACAAAGCAAGGCAAAGTCAGAATTTTTATTTAAGGGAGACCGATATAAAAAATTATGACTTAAGAAAAACATTAAAAATTTTACACGCATGATATACTGCAGAAGAAATACTGCAGAAGAAGTATACAACTAATATTTTTTTATAAGTAAAAAAATAGATAGTTGAATTGAGTACAAAAGAGTATTAATTAACAAATTCCATAATATGGTAGGAAAAAAAAAGAGTAAAATAATAATAAAAACACCCTTTAAAAATATAGCTAAAAACTTGCATCTCTTATCTCCAAAATAAATATAAAACATGTAAAATATCATACTAGCAACAATGTGAGTCATCTTATTAACAAAATATAATAGTTTAATAATTTCAATGAAAAGTTAACCAATATGTAACAAATTTGAGAAAAGTCAATGCATGATATAATTATAAATATTATAAAAGATATAATTCTTTTTTAAAAAAATCCTTCACTTATGAAGTTATTCTAATGGATTTACAAAATATCAATTATATTATAAAAGATATTCTAACACATCATCTTGATGTTTTTTTAAATGAATATTTACAAAATTATTTTAAGTCTATTTGAGCAATTAGTCAATCACTACATACTCAAATAAAAACTTATTATTTTTCAAATAAAAAATAAAACATGGAAAAAATCCACATAAAGCCTACCATTATGACTAATGTAAAAAAAAGTTAATAATTAATAAAATAATAAATAATAATAGGATGTCTCCAGTTTGGATAGCATCTCTAATTTTCATTTGTTCAAATGAAAGAAACCTATCAAATTATAACATCACAACTCACAGAGAGGCCAGCAAAGTAATGCAAGACATGAAAGGATTTATAAAATATTAAAAACATAAGAAAACAAGACTAATGAGAAGGCACAAAATAAAAAATAAAATAAAAAAAGGGCAATGAGCAATGGGAAAAAAATAACAGTGGCAGAGAAGAAATCCACAACCAGTAGATAGCAAATGCAAAAAGTTTATGTTTTTCTTTTTAATTGATGGGAGAAGAAGCGTACCAAATAAACTAAAATTAGTATAATCTAAAACTAGTGTACTGTAAATGTGAGATAAAAATGAAAAAGTTTTAACTTTTAAATAAGATATTTTAATAAAAATAATGTTAAAGCTGAAATAATCATAAAATCTGGGGGTGGCCTCACACAATGAGTGAAAAATCTTAATGGTGGCATACTGTTTTGGGAAGATTGAAGACCAAAAACATGCTTTAGTAAAAGAAAACAAAAACATATTTCAGTAAAAGAAAGCAAAAACATATTTTAGTAAAAGAAAACAAAAACATATATTATATTGAAAGTTGTCTGAGCCCGGGTTCGAACCGGGGACCTCTAGTGTGTGAGACTAGCGTGATAACCAACTACACCACCCAGACATTGATATGAGAGTTATTTTCATCATATTTATTCCAATCATACGTTGTAAACTCAGTAAACAAATTTAGAATATGCAGAAAGGCTAATTTCCATGATGAGGGCATGCCACTTGCCTTTCATATATCAAGGATTACACTGATACGTATAAATTATTAATTTAAATAAAAAATATTTTTATGAGGAAAATTATTTTCATATTTTTTTCTATTTTATTTTCTTGACTAATTTTGTATTGTTTGGATGTAAGATTAATTTCCTCCAAATATAGAGTGATATTATCAAGTTATCTTCACAGTGATAACATTTCAATGACTTCGGATATGTTTCTATTAACGTTATTAGAGCACGTTTAGTGAAATTCAAATAAATAATAATAATTCATGTTCAACGAGTTTTGGAAAATATAATGATTTCAAAGCTAACTTAGACTTCAACTTTTCCCAACACTTAAAACATATATTTTACTTACATACCAATATACTGATAGTGGTAGGTTATATGTACATTTTTCTTACTTATTAACAGAATATAACAATTCAAAACATTTTCTTTCATTATATCTTTAAACAATTATCTCCAAAATTTATTTTGTTTGAAACCATGTGATATCCCTTCTTAGTTTTTTAAACAATTTTTTTAAAAAAATTATTTACCAAAAAATATAAAACAACGCATTTTACCAATTTGGGTGATAATGTCACTTGACTTGCTTCCAATTTTTTTATTTTTATTTTTTATCAATGGTGGAGCTTGAAAAAACTGATTGGATGGACAAAAAAAATAAGCTTATAATGTATAAATTTAATGTAAATTTTTTGACATTACCATCTTTTACAAGTGATTTTGAGCAATTAATGATAATATATTTAAATATTAACTATTTTCTTAATTGAATGTCTTTTATGATATTAAAATATTTTTCTCACTTTATTAATTAGACTCCTCAGACTTTTATACCCTTATCTACTACTTTTATTGTGAAAAAAAATTGCAATGCACATTAAGCTTTTTTTTATACAAAACAAAATGTGTATGAAAATATACAAAAAAAAAAAGTTAACTTTTTATGAATGTTTCAAAAAAGTTAAGGAAATAATCATATTTTTTTTTTAAATTATAACAATTTTTGCAGAAAATTCTTGTAGAAAAAAAATTG
>JAMLFT010010677.1:0-11582 GCA_026544285.1 Pachyrhizus erosus
TTAATTAAATTTAATTTTAGTTTCATATTTTTTAACTAATCATTTCATTCTCAAACTATTTAAGAAAAAAAACTAAATTCACATATTTTTAAAAAATTGAGAATCAAAATGATTGATTTAAAAGTATAAAAATTAAAACTATATTTGATTAAAAATATAAAAAATAAAAATATATTTTAATTTTTTTTCCATATTTTATCACTCAACTTTAAATTTTTCACCTATTTTGTTATCTAATTTTTAAAAATTTATAACAAGACTCTTAAGTTGTGCTAAGAGGATAATCTTGATTTGTAACAATAGGAGAGATTTGAGTAATGACATTATGCTTACCTAATGATATACTTGGTGATTGAATTGGTATCTAAATAATTGAATCTTTTCTTCTCTTCTTATAAGGATTATCATTGTCACCATTTTTTGTTGGTACAATTGATAGTGATGATTCTGCAACAATAAAAAATAATATCATAAATGAAACTATTAATAGTGATAATCCCACAAGATATAAGAATCATAAAAGAAAAAAACACAAGCTTTCAAAATTTATGTAAAACATTGACCATTATGTTTGATTCACTTCCACCAATCTCTATAGAATTTAGATGCAATAAGGTGTTTAGATAAAACTCCTCTAATATACAATAAATGTTCTTTGCCCACAAAGAAAGAAAAAAGATTAATTGAATGCATATAATTTAGTAATTTTTATATTTGTGTTGTTCTTGTATTTTTGCATGTAGATTGATTTTATGTATAGATCATCTCGTGTCTTTTAGTAAATATATTTAATCTTTTAAATATACACATCTCATGATCCTTAATGAAGAGTAACATCTAATAACTCCACATCTATTCATATTTATAAGATATGAATATCTACAAAATTTCATAAAAGAATACAACATTTCATTAATTTTAAAAATCTCTCTTAATCCCCCACTATTTTCAAAATATATTAAAATTTCATTATTTCAAAAATTATACGATTTCAAATAAAAGGTATATTGCAATTTGAATTTTTATCTAAAATCTTGTGATTTTTAGAATAATGAGATTTGAATATATTTTGAAAATGGTGTAATTTTTTAATATATTTTTACTCAGTTTAATATAATTTTTTTAAAATAATTATAATTAATTTTTTGAAATAATTTATTTAGTGAAATATTTATGTTAATAAAAAATTATTTATGACAATAATTTAATATAAGTTTTAAAGAAAAAATATAAATATTATTGTAAAATTTAAATGTACATTTATTTGATATAAATAAAAAAATATAAAAAAAAGGATCAATACTAGGATAGGGAAATGGAATCAGGAAAGTGACACAGGTGATGTATGAAAAAATTAATCGATTTTTTTATTTTTTAGGGACAATTATAAAAAAAATGCTAGTAATATAATTTTTTATTAGAAAAATTTATGTAAGACGAATTAAATAATCTGACGCGTTAGCTTGATAATTAAATACCTTGTGTTTACACATAATGGGAATGAACTATTTATTAAAAAATCTCGTGTTTAATATTTTTTTATAAAAGTTTTTTTATTATTATATCTCTAATGAGATTAGTCCATAATCTATGAAGAAGACATTAAAAATATGTTGATAATGCTCTCACACCACCAATAAAAATCAAACCTTGTCTCTTTCGACCCATTAGAATTAAGAGTTGATATTCATTATCGTCATTAAAAAAAAAAAAATTATCTCTTCTTATCTGGTTGGAGTAGCTTAATATAGGTTTGAGAAAGATAGGTGTGATGGGTCGGGCCTTAAGAACAAATTATTGTGCCACGAAAATGAAGGCAAATCCTGCTGGGCCAGTCCGTTTGAAACTTGGGAAGCAGATCCAACTTTGATATTTTATTAAAAAAGAGAAAGTTGAAATTAATGATAAAGTGGAATAATATCCATTTAATGGAAACAAAAGGTGAAAGTCCTCCGTTCATTAAAATATCTTTGTTGAAGAACAGAAAGTAGTAGGAAAAATAATAAGGGAAATCGTTCTTTGGGATAAAGCAAAGGAATGTCATAATAATTCCCATAATCAATTTCCCAACGAACAACAAACCCACACCAACAAACCTAGCCCACATTTGTTAATGCCTCCTACATCAAACCACACCTAACTTAATCTCCCATCATTAATGCCTTCACCCCTTCAATCCTAACCCATGCCTCTTTCTTTTAATGATTTTACCCTCTAGTCCTAATATTTTATTCAAAAACTATTAACCCTTAAAATATACTTCCTCTTTTTTATAAAATACTCTCTGACCTCTGTAATATTTATTTATTTCTCATTAGTCCTTATTATTTTTTAGTCCTCGTTAACTCCCAATGAAACCAAAAAGTCAAAAATTAAAAATAATACATAATATACTATAAATATTTAAATAAAATGACATATATTTATATGAACTAAACTAAAAATGTGTATCATTACATTTCATATTAAAACAATAAACGATAATTAAGTAACGACAGAAGTTAGAGAAAAAAAAATTAAATATTACCGAAATTAAAAATATATTTAAACATATTTTTAATTAAGTATATTTAAAAGATCACAAATAATAATATTATTTTTTATTATTCGATGAGTTGTATATAAATGCGATAAATAAATTTTAGGTTATTTGCTTAAAGTAGTATGTAATTTTGAATTTGATTTAGAAAAAATAATGTTGGAAGTCGGAAGGAATATATTTAATGATTAAAATCTTAGGAGAGACTAGTTTGTTGAGAATATTAATAAAAGAGAGAGAGAACATTGCTTGGAAGCATAATATCATATAAAATAAGATAAAAAAATGGAAATAGTAATAGCATTATTACTTAATCCTCAGCATGATATAGTAGTTAATTATGATAATTACATATTTGAATAAATGAGGAAGAGCGTGTGCATTAAATAAAACGCTACCTGAAGGACACGTTGTGAGTGCAGGAGCGTGGGCATAAAGTCGTTGACAGTGGAAAACAAACTCTAACTCTTTCATCCTCTGCAACATTCCAATCCAATCCAAAACGGTGAGTTTTGTATCCAAGTAATCGGAATTCATCGCCGGAGTGACTCTTAAGTCTTACCTCCGCCACTTTCCGGCGAGACATGGCCGTCGCCGGCCGCCAGAAGAAGAGCTCCGACGCAAGGCTCTTCACGCTTTGCCCCTTCTGGAGTTCGCGCAACGGTTTCGTTTCTTCCAACCATTCCGAACCCAACGTTAATCAAAGCTCCTCCAAAACGGTGTCATCCATGGCCAGGTCGCTGCTCCCTCCGCGCCGGAGACTCCGTCTCGATCCTTCAAATTACCTCTATTTTCCATGTGAGATTCCGTTTTCTCTGCTTTAATTTTTTCTTTGCGGTTTTGTTTTTTCTCAATCGTTGATTCTCGTGTTTTTTTTGTTATCAGTGCTAAAATTTCGTTTGTTTTGAAGATGAACCAGGGAAGCAGGTGAGGAGCGCGGTTCGGTTGAAAAACACTAGCAAGTCTCACGTTGCTTTCAAGGTGCGTGTTGTTCAAGTTTGAATATAAAATGTAATTTTTATTGCATGCACTTTATGGTTGAAATGTGTTTCTAAATCTAACGGTTCTTTTATCATGTGTGATGGAAAAATGTGTGTGCTCAAAGTCGTAATTGACTTTTATAATGATTTTATTTTTGTTGCTTTAGTTTCAAACGACGGCGCCAAAGAGTTGTTACATGCGGCCACCGGGTGGTATTCTTGCTCCTGGGGAAAGTTTGATTGCAACGGGTAATTTTTTTATGTGAAAATTGTTTTTTGAATTTGTGTTTGTCATCTTGTTAGTTTTTTTTTTCTTTTTTTTTGTTTGCATTATGTTAACTTTTCTTTCTAAATTTGGTTCTTCTCAGTGTTTAAGTTTGTGGAGCAACCTGAAAACAATGAAAAGTTGTCGGATCAAAAGCACAAGGTGAAATTCAAAATCATGAGTCTCAAAGTGAAAGAAGGAGTGGACTATGTACCTGAGCTGGTATGTCTATGTTTGGCACCTTCTGATTTTATATGGAATGTCCTAATGATGAGAGACCATGGGGATGGGAGGCGGGGAATGAGAGAGAGAAGGGTTGCCTCCTAAATTGTACTTTCTGATTACTCTGTTGGGTGAATTATCTGAAATTAACTAGGTAAGGAAAAGATCTACTATCATTTTCTGACATATCTCAACCCCCCTTATAGTCGGTTAAAGTGCTAAACAAGACAACACGTTAACATGAATTCATTAATGGGGTTGAATATCTGGACTCTGGAGGGTAGGTGCTATGACCTTGCTTAGAAAAAAATTAATTTCACACAGCAGAAAAATCTTAACTAGGTTTATAGATAGCCTTTGCAAGTTGGGTAGACTGGATGTATTTTCTATTGTCAACTGCTTGGTCCTCCTTGGACTAAATCTGATTTGTATTGGGTCATTGGGTGAATTGAACAGTTCATACTCAGTTTTATCATGAATGATAATTTTAATTGCCTTTTTGGGGGCGAAGCTGTGAAGGGAATCTAAAAGTGAAAAGTAGAGGCAGAGAGAGCAGGGGAGGAAAAATGGTGAGACTGTACATAAATTCCAGAGTCGAGAAAATACACAAGCAGTTTTTTTCTGTAATTGCTATATTTTATGCATCATGCTTTTCAGTCCCCTGTAAGGATTGATAATATTGTTGGTTATTCATGTCTATTCTTCTTGTGTCATGCATTTTCCTTTTAATTTGTTTAATTATATAGTACAACTACTATGTCTTTTACTGAACAAACAAATTAAATGATTTATCCAGCTAGTGGTTTCCAACTCCTGGTATTGTAACTGTGTGTGATTATTTTGCCAACAATCGTGCTATTAAGAAATTCTATAATATTACTCCATATGTAGGAAACTAGTTTGTTAGGGTTAGCTATAGGCCCTGTAACATTCATATATGCCAAAAACTGAACTTAAATTTCTGGACAGGATTTATTAAGTTATTTATTTATTAAACAGATATTTGTATTTAGGATATTTTCGTGGTAGTATCAGCTTTTGTTGTATTGATTATAGCTTGTTCATTTATTCATGCTTTTGGCAATATCTTCAAGGTTACCTGTTAATGGTAAAAAAAAATAATTAAAATTGGTCTTTGGCCTTCTGTCATACAGTTTGATGAACAAAAGGATCTAGTGACAGTGGAACGAATATTGAGGGTTGTCTTTATAGATCCAGAACGGCAAAGTCCTGTAAGTCAAACTTCTTTGCAAACTGTCCTAGTACAGATCTAAGGGATTAATGTGCGAAAATGACAGAGTCTGGTGATTTTAGGTTTTGGAAAAACTGAGAAGACAGTTGGCTGAAGCTGATGCCGCAGTTGAAGCTCGGAAGAAGCCTCCTGTGGAGGCAGGTCCTCGAGTTGTTGCTGAAGGGCTTGTAATTGATGAATGGGTAAGCATAACGTTGAGCATGAATTGTCAATTTTAAATGTTTTAATTTAATATCTTTCGTTATTTACGTCTGAAATTGTTCCCTAATGTTTATAGAAAGAGAGAAGGGAAAAGTACTTGGCCCGGCAACAAGTTCAAGCAGTAGATTCAGTGTAAACACAATTTGTTCTTCCGGCTATTTCTTTTCTTCAGGGAAACATAATCAAGATATCATTGCTATGCTACTGTTTGCCATCAACCTTGGATGCGCTTCAAAAGATCTGTTGGGGGAATTGGTTGGTACCCAATTCGTAGTTCGAGAACGCAATCTGATGGAAAGATTCGTTGTATAATTGTCAAAATTCTTGTTCTTTGGAGGAACAGTCCGATTTGTACATAGTAGAGTTTGCGTGTTTGTATAATAAATGCAATTCCTCACTGCCATCAGCTTGTGTAATAATCTTGAAATAACAGATCATTCATGATAAAAACCTTTTTTTTTTGGTTCATCTTTGTCATAATCAAACATAGATGATAGATCATCGTCAAACTGTTTACACAGATCATCAATGAAGAATAATCTGCTTGGTCAAGGTTTACATCATCATATACTTTGTACAACCGTAGTTTAAGGCACAACTCTTCCATTACTTGTTAGAAATTCCATTAATTTCACTAAACTTATACTTTTATTGAGAGCATGCTTAGCATCCTGCAATGGTTCTTATTTATGAAAATAACGCCGTGTAGTGGGTAAATCAAATAAATGTGACGTTGGTAGCCAATAGCCATAGAAGAGGGCAAAAAGTTGCCATTGTAACGTGTATACACATGTAGGCAATGACATCTTACAGTGTATTCGGAACCGTGTATTTTTTGCCACGTCAAGCTGTGTTCTAGGGTATAGAAAATGGGCGTAGGTGTTTCGACGTGATCTAAACACCCACTTAGTTGCCAAAGAGGACAATTAGAAACAAGACATTGTACCGTGTCTCCTATAGGAAGAAACAAACTAAGTGCTAAGCTTCAGAAACAATAAAATAGGCCACAATTCCAATTTTGTTTTCCAATGTTATCCTAAAACGGAACACGTCCTGTACATAATATATAAGCCTAACAACAGAGGCGGAGCAAGATAGTAAGCAGTAAAATACAAAACTAATTACTGAGTATCATATATCATCAGGCAGCTGAAAATTCTGTGAACCAAAAATTTGGTGAGAGCTGCTTTGAACAAAGACTGCCATGCCACATCTGCTGCTGTTGAATGTACTCCACAAGGAAAAACTAACAGTTCCTGATACTGTCTTATTAGCAGGCTGGTCTTTGACAGTGCAGAGCTTTTCAAGTTTTCTAACAACATAGTCATTGGATAGAACACGCCCTTTGTTTTCCCCTCTAGGGCAGTCAGTAACCAAACCAGTTTCGTATAATGCTACCAAAACATCTGCTCCAAGATTGTCCACCTTGGCCCTCAATGCCCCATCTAAGGTGACTTCCAAAGTAGTTGATATAGGCCTACTGAAAGTTGCCTGCTAGCAAACAATTTTTTTCAGCTGTTAAAAACATTGTAAAAATTCTTGTAGCATTTTTTATTCTCTTGGAACTTATTTTTCTCAGCAAATGCATTGACTATGGAAGAGATTTTTTGGGAGCAAAGGTTAGTTTTCTTTTATTAAATTTCAAGAAAAACTTTCAAACTAATTAGTAATGCGGTTGGTTTCAATAGAATGGATGCCTTTGATTCAACTTGTTTTGATGATGAAAAGCACAGAACAACTTCCTTAACAAATAAAATCTCTTTATGGGATTAATTTATTAGGTGAGGCAGTGATCTCCCACTTGTCGTGTGAGGTGATGAAATCGCGATTGAAAATCCTATATGTCAACATCCTGTTTTGAATTTACCACTACCTTCTGGTTTACCTGTGGCTAAAGTCGTATACATGATGTAATCAATCTTTTGGCACCTAATTCACGAGCTTAGCCAAAACAACGAGAATAACACGAGAAAAGTGGACAAAAAGCCAAAAGGAAAGCGCCGCAAAAGTAGCTAATAAAGGTTGAGTCATAACTCATAATTGCTTGCCAAAACTTCACGATTCATGACCCTTACGGCCTTACATAAAGTGTTTATGAGAAATACTGCCAAGGCACTGTCCTTTCCAAAACACTTTCTCTTGTTAGATGAAACTTTCGTGGGTGATATTCTCAAACTAGTGGAGTTTACATAAATTTTAATCTGTAGAAAGGAGTGTGCTAAAATTTTGTTCCCACAACTCTACAAGTTATTATATTTCTTCTGTGCATAATGTTATCTTATTCTTTTTTTTTTCTTTACTTTACCTTGTAAAAAACAAAAGGAATACCACGATAAGAAACTTTTTTTTTTGTTAGGGGAGGGGTAAAACATTGATTAGAAGCTTGTGTTAAAAGGCATTTTTGGATTAGACTTTGGTAGGAATTAAACTTAAAAAAAAATAATTTTGAAAGAATTAACATTAAAATTTTGATTTAAATTTGAAAGTAATATTTTTAAAGTGAGTTTTTTTTAAAAATAATTTTATTTAAATAATACAGTAAAATTATTTTTAAACCATGAACATAAGTATGTTTCTGAAAATTGGCCACTTTCTAAAATCAGTTGTTTCACTGCAAAATTAATTCTTTCTAACAAAAAGAATAGCAAAACATATTCAATTAGTGACCGAAAACTGGTTATTATGCTGTTTGCAAAGCTTTCTATCAAATAAAAAACTAGTCAACACCTAATCAATTGAGCAAATTGAAATAATTGTTTCCAACTTTCCAACCATTTTATGCAAGGTGATTCAGAGTGTTTGTTCTAGAGCTCACTAGAAACTATTTTCACAGAACTCATTTGAAATTGTCAAATATAATTAGAGTGTGTACATAAATCAGAATTTAATTTTCGTATATAATAAGTACAAAAATTTGTCAACCCTGTTAAGCAATAAAAAAGCATCATACATTCTTTAGCCTTCACCAATTTTCAATCAAACAAAACAAGGCAATTCATTGAACAATAAAAATCCCTTAAGAAAAAAACTTAGATACAGTTTTTTAAATACTATGCATGTAATTCTCTAAACAGAGTTGGATTTTTATTTTGTTAATTTGCATAATTCTTTAATGGAAAATTTTATCGTGGATTATGGAGGTGAATTTCCAATTCTGACATGTATCTATGTCCAAAATAAAAAAGCATAGAAGCGATGCATGCTGAAGGTAAACAAGAGCAAGAATAACAGTAGCAACCTGGAAGGTGAGGGCAGGGAACCTAGGCGCAGAAGTAATGGCAGATACGAGGGCATTGTCGTCATTTCCTGAAATATGGGCCTGGCCCTGGACCACAACCTGTGGGGTGTAGAGAGTGTCAAGCCCAAGGGCCTCAACATAGGCCTTCTGTCTAACGGTCCACTGGCTGGACCCAAATGGGTCCTTCCAGCCCACATAGTCCCAATAGTCCACGTGGAAGGCCAGAAGTACCACCGGCACCCCCAGCTGGAAGTCCCCCCTCCCCAGCCGCGACAGGACCAGGTCCGCCGCCGGCGACGTCGCGCAGCCCTGCGATGTGAACATCTCCACCAGCACCGGCCCCTCTCCTTCCCTCTCCGCCACCGGCTCCTCCAATGCGTCGCAACCGTCGTGGTGGCTGCAGCCGCCGGCATGCTTTTTGCGGAAGCATGACCAGAGACGCGGTGCCATTGGTCGTAGCGAAGGAATGAAGGAGAGAAGAATGAGAAGGAGAGAAGAATGAGAATGAGAGAGTTGAAAAAAAGAAAAAAGAAAAAAGAATGATATGATGGAGGGTGGAGAAAGAAAGGTGGCGAAGAAGATGGAGAGAGGATATAGTTTGGGTGTCAATTTTGTATTTGCAAGCAGTGCCAATGATATTATATTATATATATATATATATATAATAGATATAATGTTTGGTGTTTTGGGGACAGATCATCTCCAACTCCAACTGGGTGATGATTTGTATGGAATGTTGCATGCATTGCATTGCATGGGTTAATGTGAAATTAAAGGAACAGATCAAATTACCTGTTTTTCTAGTACCAAACAAGAACAATCTTGTCTTTCTTTAGGAAAATCAATCATCAAACGTTCAATTCAACCCTGTTACGACAATATACATGAAAACAGTCAGGTTATAATAATAGATCGGGTCTAGCCAAACGAATTAATTTCTTACAACATCATAAACCAGTTTAAATTTTTGTTTATAATGATATCTATATATTCAATGTTTGATTATGTCTTAAAAAAAATATACCAACAAGAAAAAAAACAAGATTACTAAACATTTTACCTCATTTTTTTTATGTGAAATATGTAGCCCAAAAACACTTTTCATTTTAAAAATATTTGAAATATACAATTATATATATATATATATATATATTAAAAGGATTTTATTGTTGTTATTTTTTATAATATGAAATAGTTTTCATATTATATATTTCCATTTAAGTTTATTTGGATAAACAATTTTTTATTAAATAAATAATTATTACGTAAATATTTACATATAAGCTGATTTTATAACCCGAAAAAGTAGAGTTAAATTATTTTTATATAAGTCATTATATGTTATTTTAGAGAGTTTATTGAAATAAGTTATGTAAAAACACTTTATAGACAAATTATAAATCGTTTTTATAAGTTCTTCCAAATATAAAAACAAGTGTTTATATCATGAAATAAGTCAAAATATAAGTCATAAATAATCTCTTTTAAATGAGGGCATACTTCTTTTTTATGTTTCTCTTTGCAAATATCTTTTTCATCTAATCTTAATGAACTACTCAATTACATAAAATAAGATAAAATCTTATATTTAACAAAAACACATTGAAAATCATATGTTTGTGCTCAAGTACATCTTAAAATTTAGATTTAGATTTAATTTAATTTCAAAAATTTGTTTATGAGATGAGAATTACTTCCATTTATATATATTATTTTAATTATATTACTAATAAATATAAAACATCCAATATACTCATTCATGTGATGAAATGGATATATTAAAAATTTACAAATATTTTGATAATAATCCAACAATTAGTGGCTTTATAAGTTAAATAAATAATAAAAAATATTAGAATAAATTCTAATACTATTTTATAACTTTTAATTCAAATTTAATTCAACTCCAAAAATAAAATATAACTCGTTATGATAAACTTAAATATAATTATAAATTTAATCTAATTTAATTTTAAAACTTTTTGGTAAAATATAACTTACCTCTGTTTATATACACTAATTTTTTTATAAGTGAGATGTTGAATTAAGTAGCACAGCCTCAATTAATTACAGGCCTACTTCTTTACATCTTGTTAAGTGCTACTTTTATGTTCCCTTAGATTTAGGACCAGTTTGTATTTCTGATCCAATAAATCACGTTACATTTTTTTAGTACAAATCCAATAATTATGAAGAGACAAAAACGTAATTAAACTATAAATTAATCATATTTAAAATTGTTTTAATAAAAAATGATCAACTATCAACAGTTTTCTTTTCTGAAAAATAACTCTTAATAGTGTTTATATGTCTACTTAATCATAAGATCTATCCCCGATCAGTTAAGTAATATGTATAAATAATTGTAAACTTTTTATATTTAAATTTGATTCTTATAGATAAAAAAATAAATTCTCTAATTAACTTACAACAATTCTCTATTAATTAGTTACACATTAGATGGTATTTAGATTGAATTTAATTAAAATATATATAGTGATATTGTATAATTTTTTATATTTAATTATAAACTATCATACATGATAAATTTATTGATATTTATAATAATTATTTAAAATATTATATTGATTAAAGTATAATATCTTCTACTAAATATCACTTTTATTTAAATTATGTTTTTATTGTAAGTTTATTATTTGAAACATTTCGAAAAGTAATTTATAAAAATTATATCACATAAACACTAAAACGTAAATAAGTAAATGCGTTTATTGATGTTGGAATACTTTATCATAGTACAACGTCATCTTAAAAAATTATTTTTAAAATTATGATTTTTTAAAATTAAATTTTATTAAAAATTTATATTTTTAATCTTTAAAAAAAAGATAAATTTATGTATTTATAATTTTTTGCAAAGGACT
>JAMLFT010010678.1:0-11651 GCA_026544285.1 Pachyrhizus erosus
CTCTTAATAACAGTAAAATAATATAATAATATATATTAAAAATATCATACACATACTTAAAACAAAAATAAAAATACTGATTAATATTTACATACAATAACTATATAAATTAATATCATAATCTTAAAAAGTGTAAAATAAATAAAATTAACACTAATAATTAATATAAACAATACTAATAAAATAAAAATAACAACAAATTAATACTATAATCTTAAGAAAAATAAAAACTATTAGTGTAGTAATAATATAATAGTTTAAAATCCAAATTAATGGAAAATAACATTATGCAAAAGAAATTAAACATATAAAAAATCACAAATAATACATTGTGATTATAATATTAAAAGTAATAAAATAGTACTGTAAAAATGAAAAAAATTTAAAATATCATTAAAAGACACAAGGTCTTTTAAATTTCTGGAAAAACATAAAAATAAATTATCTAATTAAAAAATACATTTAATTTATTTTATGGTGTGCGAAAATTAAAATTTATAAATTAAATTTAAGTTAATATAAAATAATTTGAGAATTCAAATGATCAAAAATAGAAAATAATTATCTCTTAATAACTATAAAATGGCATTATAATAAACATTTAAAATATCATGAAAATATTGATTAGTATTAATAATATAAAAATTATTTATATATATTAATATTATAATCTTCAGACCAATATAAAGTAGCTAAATATAACGCTAATAATGAATATAAATAATGCTAATAAAAAAGAAGTATAAAAATTAAAAAATAATAAATTAATATGATAATATTATGGAAAATGTTACTACAATAAAATATAAAATCTAAAATAATAAAAAATAATATTATAAAAATAAAATAATAAAAAATCACAAATAGTAATAATTCGTTCTTATAATAAAAAAATTAAAAATATTACAAAAATAAAATATATGTATTTTTGTGCATAGCACTGGTACCAAGTATGTGATTATAATAAAAAACACGCACTAAATTCCGCATCTTAAACAATGTTTTGAAAAAATAAAACAAAGATGTGAGAAGGACATTTTGGTAAGTGAGTTGCAAAAGAATTTTAAAATTTGAAATATTCCGGAAATAAGTGCTACAAGCAGCTGGTTGGAGTTTGCTTTCTAACGGATAACTTTATCGTTAGGTTGGATGGATACCGTTGCATAATCACCTAAATTATATTGAGAGACGAAAATGTCCTCACCTCAAACTTTCTTCTGTTCGGTTTCGTCTCGATGACATTTATTTATTTATTTTATTATGGACTAGATTTTTTGCCAAACAAGGAAAAGAAAGCTGCAAAAGCAAAGCTTGTTGGGAGAGCATGTGAGGAGAGGATTTTCATCTTTGAGAGCACCTAGTCGATAATTATGAATCACAATGTTGATGAGAGATGCCCATTTGCCACACGTGATGCCTTTTCATGTTTTTTTGCTTGTGTCCCACGAATGGTTTTTGATTCAGTGAAATATAAAAAAAGAGAATTCAAGTTCAATCTCACAATTCTGAAAAAAGGTTCACTTGATTGAATGGCTCCCCTCTCCATTCCTAAGAATAATTTTTTTTAAGTCACAAATTAGTTGGCTGGCCTTGACTTTTTGCACATGAACATCACGAGATATCTGATCCCATGGAATGTGTATTGCTTGTATGTAGAACCCACTAGTTATTAGTAGCACAGTTGCCATTTGCCCACAAGCCTAAGAGCATCCACACACACACACACACACACACACAATATATATATATATATATATATATATGTATATGCCTTCTTAATTTCAGTTCACAGATATTGTTCTGAAAAAAGTAAAATTGATTACAAGAGCCAATTAGTAAATTCCACTTGCAACTTTTATATAGAAAAAAAAAGATTGGTATTTATGAAATAATCTTTTGATAAATCAAAGTTCACACATGTTAACATTATTTCCCTTTTACATCAACTAATGCTTTTGAGTAGCAGTTGGCTTATGTGGCTAATCTTTGACTAAATTTAGTAGATGAAAAAAAGGTAAAATCAATTGAGTTCATCATCATCACAAAGTGGGTGGGTGATTTGAGTAAGAAGGGAAAAAAAGAAAAAACGGGGGACAACATTGGTGTTTGGGTCGAGGCCAAAGAGGTAATTTTCGTGTACTCCCTTGTAACAACCGACATGTGGCGGTACATGCGGTGCACATGCTTACCATTCCTAATTACAAAATACAAATACACAAAGGCGGTTTGAGATTCAAAATTTAGGAATTGAGTCATATAGGAAGAGAGAGAGTAAATAGTAATTAACAAGGAAAAAAAAAAAAAAAGTGGAAATAAATGAAGAAAGATAACGGGAAGGGTTATATAAGAAAGAGGGGTGTGTGTGTGCGTGGTTGGCGTTTGCTTTGTTTTGAAACAGAAGAAGAGTAGCTTCTACTTTGTACTACTCTACACTCCACTCTCTCTACCCATTACATTACATTACATTACCTGTCCTTATATATCTATATAAATATAAATTCACTCTCTCCTCTGTTCTCTCTACCATTGAGCAAACAAAAAGAATCTTGAAGATCGGGAGGTCATCGTCGTCATTTCTGCGTTCAAGATTAACATAACGACCTTGCGCACCCAGGAACAGGCACGGTCCCCCCTTCCATTTTTTTCTTGTCATTTTTTGTTTTTTTGTTTTTTTGTTTTTTTTTTTTTTGTTTTATGAAGAGGGACGGGGCGAAAGTGAAGAGGAATGAGTAATGAGTAACAAAGGGTTAATTGGTTGAGCAGGGTATTGTTTGTGTAGCTTAACGATATGGAGAGAAGCACTCCGGTGAGGAAGCCACACACTTCAACTGCAGATCTGCTTACTTGGTCTGACACTCCAATTTCTGATTCCCCAGCTCCTCCTTCCTCCGCCGTTCGTTCTCATCAGGTATACTATACCATTCCTTTTTTCGGTACTTTCTTTTTTTATGATTTGCTTTTTGCTGATATTGTCACATTTCAGCCGTCTGATGGGATCAGGAAGGTAGTATTTGGGGGTCAGGTCACCGATGAAGAGGTCGAGAGCTTAAACAAACGGTGAGATCTACTCTATTCTCTCTCATTATTTCCTACAAATTCAACTTTCTGATTTTTTTATTATTAGAATTTTGAAATTTCCGAAGGAGCTGAATTCCTTTTTTCCCGTAAAATATCTGGCACAATTTCTGTTTTTTCCTAGTGTCTGTCATTGATCTGTAATCAATAATCTGTTTCCTTTTCTGGTCAGAGTCTTCCACTAACAATTGGAACATTTTCTGTGGAGTATCATCTTATTTTACTTGTTCACCCCTTAGCGGAAGCGAATGTTTGAAAGGGGTCAATTGAGATTGGCTGAGTTTGTTGGATTTGGATGATCGGATCTATTGATTAAACCTCTCTTCGTTTTAGAAAATGAAGTGGTGAATTGAGATATTTTGGTTCAAGCTTTGCTACGCGTCATTCTTACCATTAGAGTAGGGAAGTCTCATTTACAACATCAGGCTGCTTGTATATAGTGATGTGAAATCAAATTCAAGATATCTTCATTCTCACTCCTGTCCCTGCGAAACCCACAACTTCAGCTCTCATTCTAATTCTGTGCATTTATACTATAATTCCTCATTGTGAGCTATCAGCATCACCTTTTTGTGGAAATGGGTGTAAAGAAAGATATAGAAGAGAGAAAGATATTTTTCACTTTCTTGTTCCTACTTTATTTTCTGATTCTAGACTTGAGTGAAATGAATACAAATTCTACTTTTGAATCATATTATGAATCCTGGATCAATTTTGCTTCGTCTATATATTCTGTGGCATCTGAAATTATCTAGCTCTGGAATTTCCAGAAAGCCTTGTTCGGAGTATAAGATGAAGGAGATAACTGGTAGTGGAATATTTGTAGCCAATGGAGAAGATGACGCCTCAGAAGCTGGTAGTGCCAACCCAAATAAGACTGGAGTACGTATGTACCAGGTATTTATATAAGAACAAAGATGCTTTTGCATATTGTATTGATCATAGTTTTGCAATGGATTTCAGCTAACTTGGATTTTTATTGTTCATTGTTGAATTGAAGCAAGCAATTGCTGGAATCAGCCATATCTCCTTTGGCGAGGAGGAGTGTGTTTCTCCAAAAAAACCCACTACTTTGCCTGAGGTAGCCAAGCAGCGTGAGCTAAGTGGAACTTTGGAAAGTGAAGACTCTATATTGAAAAAGCAACTTTCTGATGCTAAGTGCAAGGAGCTTAGCGGCCACGACATATTTGCTCCACCACCAGAAATCAAACCCAGGCCAATTACTCCTCGCATACTCGAGTTAAAAGGGAGCATAGACATTGGAGAACGTCATGTATGCACCACTATTAGTTGCTAACCTGAATTATTTGGGTGAATACTTTTCATATTTTGATCTCACTCCCATAAATTTAAGATTTGGATACTTCAATATCATCTACGGGCAAATAGAGTGCGTTTAGGATTTTGTTTACCAACTCAAATTGGCGTCAGTGGAAAGGGCTCTAGAGTCTTGCCCATAAGCAAGAGATGGGGTTCAATTCCCAGCTCTTGCGGATGAAGCAAATCTAGTTGGGAGGAGTCAATCCTTTGCCTTGAGTATTCCAGAGGAAATTAGGTCCTGTGCTCGGTGGGGAACACTCCTTGTGAAAGGCTAAAAAAAAATGTAGGACTTTGTTTAGACAAACATGTCACCAGTGTAATGATTTTACAAGGAAGAAAACTGAAATTAATGCATTATAGAATGAATATATCATATTATAGACATAATTTGGAAATCTCAACATGTTGCTGAGTATAAATCACATCGTGCAGGTGGATTATAAAGCTGATGTTCTTCATGCATAATGCATATGACGATGTTTTGTGTAACATTTATCAATCTTTGCATTTTAAATAAGGGGCTTGTGCTGTGATCTTGGTTTACAGACTGACGGAGAACAAGGTGATACCAACTCTGCTGGGGAACCAATGAAGACGGCGAAGAAGATTTATAACAAGAAATTTGCGGAACTTTCAGGGAATGACATATTCAAAGGTGATGCGGCACCTTCATCTGCTGAGAAATCATTGAGCGGGGCTAAACTACGGGAGATGAGTGGCAGTAACATCTTTGCTGATGGGAAGGTAGAAGCTAGAGACTACCTAGGCGGTGTACGGAAGCCACCCGGTGGCGAGAGCAGCATTGCCTTGGTATAATTTATTAGGTCTAACTTATCTTTATACTGTCTTGTTTTGTTTTAATTAATTTTTAGTGGGCATGTGTTATTATATTATTTGACCTTGTATTCTGGGTTTTGGGAATTGGTGTTTTAGGTTTCTTGATGTCTTGACCAAAAAGGACTATCTGCTAATTGGTTGTATGTCCATAATCCTGTGTTTTCCTGTGTTTGCTTTTTAATGAAGTGATTTGAACTGTTTACTTGATCTGTGTTTCATTAGTCGCTTTATTGTCTACATTGACTTGGATTCAGAAGTGTGAATGCCTATTTTGGAAGTACGCCACATTGCCTTTTATGGATGGATACATTTGGTAGGTATGCAGGATTCTCCACTTAAATGGGAATTAGGGAATGGAAAAATACACGTATACCGGCAATGTAACCTTGTTTTGAAGCAGAGGGTTTCAGAATGCCACGATCTCGAGAGTACACCTATGGCAGCAGTGTAAAAAGCAAGAAAATCTTTCGTAATTTTCTTTTCCATTGAATTTTAGTCAACGTTGTTTTATGACTAAATCTTAAAAGCTAATTAAAATATAAATTAAATAAAAATACTATAAAAAAAAGACTTATGCACAATTACAAACGATCATCTTTTATAATAATTATTTTAAAATTTATATTATCAGTTATTTCATATTGATGATTAGATTGTTTTATACTAATATTAAATTCAATATTTTTACAATTATTAATAAAAAGGAAAACATCACAAAATAGCTGAAAACAAACTAAAAGAATACTGTTTACAAGTTTGATTTCATGTTTTTGTAAGGACAGTTACTATTTATACTATTCCTTATTTTTAAAACAGTTTTTTTCAATAATTTTCTCCCTTAAATACCCCGACTTCCAGAAATTACACTCCCCTTTTGGCCTCTTCAACGCATTGTCGTTTCTGAATACGCTCACCTAGCATTGATGGACATCGCTCCTTTGTCAAGTGTGTCACATAAAAACTGCTATTCTCGTTGTCACTCTTTTGAAACCACCTCCTCTTCAACAAAATTACCTCCCTTTCATGCATATTATATGAAATCCCCTCAACTACTTGCGGAAGTATCATAGAGATACATACTACACTTGTATATTTATTTAAGTCTAAACTCACCAATCACTCACTAGCTTACAATTATAAAAATCTAAAATAAAAGGATCTCTTACAACTGTTTTCCTCTAACTTCTATTCTCATAGTAATTAAAAAATTTAAATATGTTTTAAGTTAAAATAAAAATTTTGATTTTGATTTTTATAGATTTTTTTTTAATTTTTCATTTCTAAAATAAAAAACAGTTGTTTTTGTTTCTTAGTATTATATTATATTAATTATTTCAAATAATATTTATTAACGTATGTGATACAATATTAGCACGTTACACTTTTAATGTTTTTTTAAGATATCTGAAATAGTGTTATTTATGTATCTTAAACTTAAAATTCAGAAATCAAATAGTGATTTTAAATTTTGAAGAAATAAAAATTAAAGAAATGTATTTTATGAGATTAAAGTCAAAATTTGTTTATTTTATAAAGATTAAAATCAATAATTTTAAACTTTAAAAGAATGGAAAATAAAATAAAAAAATTATAGACTAAAATAAAAAATTATTTTATAAAAATTTAATGCATATTTAAGTCCAATATAAATTATCTTTTAAAAATTTAATTTCAAAAAGACTATAAACTCAAATACACATATCACGTTCTTAAGCAAAGGGAACAAAGCCAAATGTTGTCAATTCAAAGGCAAAAGAAGAACAGGATTTCAGTTCCTATGTCTACACATGTAAAAGTGAGTAGAAGGCAAAAGAAGAACTAATATCTCTAAGTGCATAAAGAAAAATCGAGACCTGCAAAACAAGAACAGAATTTCAGTTCCTATGTCTAAACATGTAAAAGTGAGTCAAGATACAACTCATCTAAAGTTCATTTTGGACTGGACAGCAGTGTATCTAGGTCTATATAAACAAAAATTCAAAGTTGTATGTCAAGATAACAAAATCCAATTGATTTTGGACTGGACAGCAGTGTATTTAAGCCAATATAAACAAAAACTCAAAGCTATATGTCAAGATAACAAAATCCTATTGATTTTGGACTATATAGCAGCGCATCTAGGTCCATATAAACAAAAATTCAAAGATATATGTCAAGATAACAAACTGAGTATTCCACTGTAGAGTATGATATAACAAAGTTAAATTCTAAATTTTACTATCAAAAATTGATTTTCTAAAATTGAAAATATTCACAATTCAAGAATAAAATTCTTTCATACTAAATTTTAACTATTAAAATTCGTATTTCAAGATTAATTAATTAAATTATTCTAAACATGTGAGATTATTTTTTCTCATGCTTTTTATAATAAATAAAAAATATATATTAAATTCCTCATTTTTAAATAATCTATTTTAAAAAAATAATTTCCCTCAAATATAAAAAAATAAATCTCAAAACTAAAATCTTATTTACTTCTAAATAATTTCAAATAAAAAAAGACATTTCGGACTTCACAAAACTTATGAAACAACATAATGTACTTGCAAAAAACAGGTGAATTAATACATTTTTTTTAGAATGGAATATAAACATATAAGATCGATTCAACCTATATTTAAATCGAAATTAAAAACCGATAAAAGTATTGAAATTAAAACAATAAGAGCTTTAGTTAATTGAGGGTCAATAAATCCGGTAGTAAAATTCTAACTAACACAATCGACACTAGGTCTTTAAAATCAATAGTTGTAACTAGATAAAATGATAAAAATAAAAACTAAAAATTAGGCAAATTGAAAAAATAAAATTGTATTTCTTATCTTTAATTTTTTTTATAAAAATAAAATCAAATTGAATCACATATACTTATATTGATTTTACTTAATTAATATTTAATATTATGTAATATTATTTTAAATTTTTAATAGTTATAATATATGATTTATAATACATTTCTTTTTATAAGAAGTTTAAAATATATTATTTTTATCATGTAATACATATTATATAATATATAGCATTTTTTTTATAATCAACATGTACATTTTGTTTTTAGGCTAACTTTTAATTTTGTTTTTTATTTTTTATAAATTTAAAATTTAGTTTTTTATTTAGTTTTTAATAATTTTAGACTCCCATTTTTAACAATTATCAATTTTAGTCTTCTCATTTGTAATTAAACAACTTTAGTGTGATTAACCTTAGTATCATTAATGATCAGTGTAAAAAATTTAATTAAAAGAATTAAAATGGTTAATTTTAAAAAATTAGAGTACTAAAATGACTAAAAAACAAAATAGTGCGGACAAACGTGCTGATTCTCATGATTATGCAATATGAAAGTGGTGATTCACGCCATATAATTAAGGAAACTTTCAAATTCTTATATCAAAGAAAGTATGCTTTGCATTGGGCTAAACTCATACGGCTCAGCTGCATCCCCCATTTAAAACTTTGATTCTTTGGCGTGTGTAGATGCAAGCTTTGCCTTAAAGCAACAATTGAAATAGCAGACCATTGCCCATTCACTTCTCAGTTGTGGAATTGGACTGAAAACAAGCTTGATTGCAAACTTGACAGAAGTCATTTGGCTGGTTTGGGATGCTCAAAAACAAAAGCTTATTCCATAACAAACACTACACGGTGCACAGAGATTGCTCTATTATTGCTGCCAATATCAAGCTTTTGGGAAACTTATCTTCTAGCACCATTGCTTAACTGATAATGCAAAAAAAATTGTAATAACTGAAAATTAGTTAATTAGTTTTTGTAAGATATCTTTTTATCTCTTTTTAATTTTTAGTTAGATCTTTATCTTTTGCTTTTTTTTTTTTTTAATTTTTAATTTTTAGTTTTATTTCTCTGATGTATATAAATACCACTTTGTTAATGAATAAAGATGAGTTTTCTGATTCAACAATGATAATAATATGCACCAGTCAATATAAATGAGTTAATACTCTTGAAATCCTTTGATGCTCCTTTGCGTGGATGGATCAAATGCAATACTGACGGATCTGCAAAATGGTGCTCAGAGAGAGCTGGATCATTGGGCTGATTTTTTGGGATGTTTTGCTGTGAACCTTGGCTCTTATAAGTCTTTTCATGCAGAAATTATTGAAATGGCTCGTGATAAGGGATGGAGGAACCTATGGGTTGAATGTGACTTAAAAGTTGGTTTGGGAGGCTTTTAAAAATAATTATATGCTAGCTTGGGATATTAAAAATAGAAGGAAAAACAACATCTCATTTAACTAAAATGATGGATTTTTTTTAGTGTGACATGACATTATGAGGGAAATACTTTAGCCTCCCGTTGTAGCTCAGCATTTTGTAAATGATATGCAAACTCTCCTTTATTTTAGGTTTAAGTAGAGTTTGATGTTTCTTGTCTTGTTTACATAGGTTTTGCATGTCCTCTCTTTTTGCTTTAAAAAAATAAATATAAAAAGACTAAATCAAAATTTAAAAAATAGGAGATCAAAATTATAATTTTATTTTATTTTTAAATATTATGAAAAATGTATTAATATTGTTAAAAAAAATTAAATATTAAATAGTGTATAATTTTCTTTTACCTTTTAAAAAAAGTTTGTCAATAATATTAAAGAATAATGTTAAATAGTAAAAATATAATTGTCAACTAAAATATTTTAAATAGAATTTAATAAAAAGAAAATTACATTTTTAAAATAACATAATATAATAATTATGTAAATTAATAATCAGATTCTATAATTTGTTAATAATTTTTTAGAAAAATAAAAATTTGTTAAATTGAACTAAATCAAAATAGAAAAAATAATTTAATAGAATTCAGATTTGATGTGACATTCAAATTAAATCTAACTAATTTTATATTAAGCTCAATAACTTTTCTTCAAAAAATTCAACTAAACTGCATTAAAAACAATCTTAATCTAATATTAACAGTTTTAAAGACTTTGTAGAATTAAGGGTGCTATAAATTTTCTAATTAGAAATTTTCTGTAGCAGAGATTGAATGAATTCGTTACTCAATTTAGGAATTCCATTAGCTTATAAAACAAATAAAGATTAGGAATTCCATTACAAATCAAAACTTTTGAATTTCTGACCTAATTAGAGCAAAACAAGGGTTTAAACAATAAAAGGACTTCCCTACATATTACCTCGTAATTCGTAGATCAATTACTCTCAAGGAAGATTCCCAGTTTTGTTCCTTCTTCTCAAAATCGTTTGTGTATGGAAGGATCCTATGTTTTTTTTTTTTTTTCTAACTTAACTCACTTCTCTCTAGATTTTCAAAAGAGATTAATATGCTTTATTTGTTTTTTTTTTCCTCATTATATAATGATATTTACGCACAATTTATAAAACACTGATTGATTTTTTAAGATTTTCTATTTTTAAATTTAAATTTATAACTCACTTCTCTCTAGATTTTCAAAAGAGATTAATATGCTTTATTTGTTTTTTTTCCCTCATTATATAATGATATTTACACAGTTTATAAAACACTGATTGATTTTTTAAGATTTTCTATTTTTAAATTTAAATTTATAACTCACTTTTGGTTTTTATTATTTACACCTTCCTATTTACTTATACATCACTTTCTTTTTATTTGTTATATAAATCTACTTAATTACCATTCTCTTTTACTCTTTTTCTTAAAAATTTCTTGTTTCATCGAACTCCTTTGTTCTTCTATAAATGTTGTTATTGTCCTATATTACTATGCATTCTTTTAAATACGTGGTTCTTTTTTGTTTCAATTTTTTGTTCATTAAATTTCTTTGTTCTTCTAAAAACATTGTTAATTCTTGTGCACTCTCCTTCCTAAAAAGGTACATCTTTTTTATTCAATTCATTTGTTGATCAAACTCTTTTGTTTTTGTGAAAATTTTATATTTTAATTTGGAATCCTTTCTTCTAATGTTATGAGTTGTGCATTTATGCTAGAATAGACATTAATACTTACAAAGAAGAAAGAAAGAAAAGTAAAATTTTAATAGAATAAAATAAAAATAAAGTACTAAAAATTATTTTCCAAAAACATATACCTATTTTAAAAAAATATATTCCAAAATTATATGTTATAAAAATAGTTCTGAAACTACTTTTTAAAATATGTATGTTTTTTCTAAAAATAATTTTTATTTTGAAGGAAATAAAAGAAATAAAGTTAGTTTTCTGAATTAAAATAAAATAGTAAAATAAATAAATTAATTAGTGTAATAACATTCTTTGCATGTGCATGCATGTACATTTAAAAAAAAAACATATATAACTTATATGTTAGATTTATAATAAATAATTTAAATTTTGATATAAAATTAATTTTAATTATTGATAATTTTTAAAAAAAATATTGAAATTTAATTTAAAAATAGATATAAAAAAGAGGTTAAAAGATGTAGACAATTAAGAAA
>JAMLFT010010679.1:0-11650 GCA_026544285.1 Pachyrhizus erosus
TTTTATAAATTTTGGTATAGAAAATTTATATAATATAAAATTATAATTCAATTATTAAATTGATAAAATTTATATTTAATATAAAATTATTTAATATTGTAATAGTTAAAAAGTTACATGATATCTGTCTATTGAATAAAATCAAATAAGTAATGATTAAGTCGAGCCAAATAAAGAACAATCTATTGCAGCATAAAGGAAAGTTATCATTTGTTATATCAAAATGAAATATCGTAATTCTTAAATACTTATCATATTTCGTAAAACCAAAGTGGGCAGGTTCGTTTACTCACAAAACTCGCTTCTGGTGCCTTCTATCCTCCATCGCCCCTGCGTATCTTGGAACTTCTCGCCCATTTTGCTGATAAGAATCAGTCAATGCCAACTTTTTCTTTTGGTCTTTGTTTATATGTCAAACCATGTAGAGAAAGAATCAATATTTTAATCTCCCTTGTTTTGTTTCGCTTATTTTTATCTCTAATTAATAAGCCTTTTTAGGAAATGGCTAACAATACCTAATATTATTATAATAAATCTTAATAAGTAGTCTAATTAAGAAATTAAAAGTAAAAAGAATATTAAAATATTATTGAAACACTTTTATTACAATTTCTATATTTCAGCGTTACTCCCAATAAAAGGGGGAATTGTTTAAGGTTAATGGAAAAGTATGCAAAGGATATGTACTTGCGCATGAAAATGGTTTACACAATAATAATCCACTTGCCTAGATGTATGTTTTGTGCTTCTTAGTATGATTTTATTTTTTTTTGCCTCAAGCTTTCCATGTGAGCTCCACATACAACAATACCACTTTTCTTTTGTTATTTCGTGAACAGTAAGGTTCGCTATAACACACACATATATATTGTCTTGCTATGCGATTTGGTCGGTTCAAATCCCACCTTAAAAAGTTATTGTGGTCACATTCTTATCCCCGTGTTTGCCTTGCCACGTCTTATTTCTATTCTATTAATTTTCCTATACATTTGTCCTGATCAGGAAAAGCCATGTATAAACTTTCCTATGGTTCGTGATTATATAAACAGAAAGACCATAACTATAAACAGATCAACAAGGTAGGTGCGGTTAATGATACCATCCTTCTTTTAAACTCCACAATTAATATAATGACATATTCATCACCCACCAACAAATGTTTAATATATATATATATATATTTAATCATATGGGAAGGGACGATGACGTGATTGTTTGCTATAAAAAAAAAAAGGTACTAATTGTGGTCCAAGTTCATACTCAAGCATTGAGCTCGGTATGTAATTTGTAGGTCTCAAGCAGTTAAGCTTCATTCTTAACCAAAATCTGCTCCGTTTCTTATCTTGATTATGTCATCTCCTTTCGTTGAACATTTGAGACGTTCATCTCTTACAAGCAATGGTCTATATTACACCATAATCAACATGGACAAGAGGGTTTTGATGTTACAGACCATACATACGTGGCTCGCAAAATAGACAAAAGAGAAAATAGCAAGAATGTTGAAAGCGAAATGGGTGTAATAATTACACTCGAGGATCTCGATTTGTCTTTTCAAATCAATGGCTAGAGTCAAATTTTGTTAACCCGTAATTTAAGTAATTAAACGTATGCGTGAACTCGATTTTGATAAATGACAAGTTGAAAACAGGATATTAATTTGCATACAGATGAAAGGATTAAGATTCTATATATAATAATAGAGAATAGAGGCTTTATGTGTATGCCATGCATGGGTGCAGTTAATTAGGGTCGCTAATAGTCTTAAGCTGTTTATCTATATTTTGACCATGATTTTTCTCTCTGCCTGCAGTAACTGCAATATAAGCCATGCTAGAGAACAAGCTACGATAGAGAAGATAAATTATCAATTGAAAGCAAAGTGAAATTCTTCCTCTGTTCCATTCAATGCGTGTCCTCTCAATTAAATGACACACACACTTTCTACTAACATTTTAATATCGTAATGGGATATATGTTGGCGAAATAAAACCTTTTTCACATTTCAACTTGCACCTAAGAGTTTATCTGAAAAAAAAAATAAAAAATCTGTGTTTTACACCATTCTTCATACAAGTTTGAGCCATTACTCATTGTCTATCCTTAATCAATCTTGCGGAGTCTAAACATCAAAATCTAAAGCGATTGAATGCGTTCAAAATATAGGACAAGTAGTCTCCAAACGTGACAAACTTACATTACATTCTGGTAGAGAAAATATAGCATGTGGTCATTTTGCATATGCTTGATGACAAGCATTCATTACTGGATTGAAAGGAATGTTTTGTATGTAGCCGTGCTATATTATACTCACCAAACAAAAGTGTACAAAGTAGGAAATAAAATGCTTTTGTTTTACTACCGGATATTCGTTCTTCTAACCTTGACAGTGGTGAACTCATGAGGATCATTCCGGCTTTTAATTAAAAGTAATGTTATATGCTAGTAATGGACAAACCTTCTTTTAAATATTTTATTATTAATTAAAATTTATTTAGACACATGAAATTGTGTGAATTTCATTTTCTAATTTATTAGATTTAATATTTTTTCTCCTTAAATTTTTTAATTTTTTTAGGTCCTAACTTTTTAATGTTTTTGATTTATATATATATTTTTATAGTTTTTTTTATCAAATAACAATGTTAAAAAATTACGTAATAGTCATATTATCAATTTAATGATTTATTATGTCATCATAAAACTTAATAAAATAATTATATATTTTTATAAATAATATTTTTAATTTTTCATTTGTTTAGACATGTTGATAATATTAGATTGATTGAAAAATAAAAAATATAATTTATAAAAAGAAAATACATGTAATTATTTTACAATATTGTTTTATGACATACGAAGTTGTTAAATTTTTAACATGATTGTTATGTAATTAATTAATTTTATTATTTAATAATAATAACTAAAATTATTAGTAAAAAAATATAGAAAGTAAAAATATTAAAAAAAATTATTTAAAAATTAAAACGGAAAATTCAAAAAAGTCTAATGACCAAAAAATTATTAAACCCTTCTATTTATTAGTAAGTTCCAATTCACTGTGTGAGTTTTTAATTAATTTTAATTAATAATAGTGTTAAATAGCATGTTGTCTGTATTTATTCGAGTTTTAACTAATTCCTCTAATCACAATATATTTTATTAATACCAGCATTTGCAGTTTTAATATTATTTTATGTATTACAAATTAATATACATGCATAGGTTGTGTCAAAACTTTGAAATTTCCCTTGGTGATGTTTAATTAAGTAATCAAGTGAAAAATAAAAATGTTTTGGTCATAATACAATTTAGATGAGGCCCTCAAAATGTTATAAATAATTAGGATCATGGTTGTTTGCATATTAAATTATATAATAACTAAAGTAGAAGAAATAATAAAAAAAATGGTCCATGCCAAGCTACAAAATATAAGGTTAATATATATTTCTTATTTAAAGATGATTTTGCACACCCAATTATCTCAATTTATGTACACATACTAAATTGGTATAATGTCTGAACGCTAAAATTGTTGATGTATTTATGACATACATGTATACCGTATAGTGTATACACGTGGTGGTCCAGACTTTGGGTTGAGCTCGCAAAGCTTTTGATTTTGGAGCTATAGACAATGGCCTTCAATTCCAAGAGGAAGAAAACGATCTTCCCTGTCCAAAAGGTTTTCCACTTTTACCGTTTGTTTGTTTACGAAGAAAATAAAAAGAAAAAAGTGAATAAATAAAAAAATAAAAATAAAAATAATGATTATTTGGTTAAAGTGTAATTGAGAAAAAAATATTTAAATTAAAATTTTGTATTGATAAAAAAAATTAATGTATTAAATAAAAGTATATTATTATTATTATTAATATTTTTATTGATATTTGTATTAATATTTTATTATTAATATTTTTATTTATATTATTATTATTATTATTATTATATTTGACAAATAAGAGAGGCAGAAGTAATCAAACCGTCAACTTTTTGTTTTAAGAAAGGAGCAGAGTAGGTTTCTTGCAATTCCGTTCACAGGAGAGTAGAAATTTCAGCACGTGGCTTCATCATCTTTTAAAAATATTTTTATTCAGTTTTTTCTTCCAAACAACTTTTTTTTATTTTTTATTTTCACTCTTTTTTTTTCTTCCTTTACTTTCACACTATTAAAAACAACATGAGTATATTATATACCGTGTATATATATAATTTGCAATGTGATAATTAAGTTTGTTTCAAAACTTGCTATGTTTCAATGATTAATTTTGATTAGTGCATAAACACTTCCAATCACATATTGACCATGAAAGTACTTAATGAAGGCAAGATTCAATATGTGATTTCTTTGTTTGTTATTATGATGACTACTTCAAAGTTGTTTAGGTTCCGAAAACAAACTAGACTTTATGTTTGATTTAGTTTATTTATTAAAATTACTTGAAACTTTAAGCTCACAATAACAATTTAAAAAATAAAGTATTCATATTTCGTTGTTCATATTGATTAGTTTAAGATGAAACAGAGAGAAGTTAAGATATAAAACTTATTTTTAAAAGCTGTTTTTTATAAAAATTAAAATTTTTAATTTTTAAGATTTTTTTTTTCTAAATATATCGTCTCCTTTTATTTTAAGAAAAGAAAAATATAAGTCAAACATTATTCACTAGCTTTCTACTTTGTTGATTGCTTCCACTGCAGTCTGCAGCATAATGTGTTTTCACCCTCCAATAGACTTCTCGGCACAAACCACTCATATGCCAGGTCCCATTCTTTAGGCATCTATGCTATTACAACATTATTTGCTGGTGCAGCTGCTTCTTTAACATCTCTATATATAGTTCCTCATTTAATTTCCTTCATAGATAAAATTTTCCAATTTCCCATATCTAAGCTACTTGTCTCTCTACACTTGATGAGCCACCCAACTTTTTACGCAAGATCTCATCCCTTCTTTTAATGTCTTCATCATCAATCTCATTACCTAACATAAGCATTTGATTGCACCAATTTGTTGGATTCACTTCTCATATGCCTTCCTTCACAAGTTTCTTCCCTTTTGTTTTTTTGTTTTTTTTTTTTTTTGGTTTAGCTTATATAATAGTATTTCACCAAATCTCTTGCACCTTTTCCTTTTACTCAAACTCCTAAATGGTAATTTTTCTATCAACTTGTATTCCAACCCACGATCCTCCCTTCGGCTTTTTTCTAGCTAGTGTTGTCCAAAAACAATCTATAGCCCAGTTGATGATATGAGCCTGTCACTTACTTCTTGCTGTACACATTGATTGGGTCAAGTCCAAGTCCAATTCTATTGGTCTGGTATTAATTCCACCTCAGCACAAGGGCCTGGCCCTCCTTTTGTATTTTTTTGGCCCACCAACATTGGGACAATAGCATCACATATTCATGTTTCTAAATTAGAATTTAAACCTGGTACGTCAATGAGATTTCTATCCTGTAGACTTAACCTTTCAATTATGTATTTGAATTCTGCGTAACCTAGTATACAATAGCAGAAAAGGCTTATAAGAGCGTTCAAAGTCCAAAATAGTGCTTAGAAGTAATATTGTTAGAAGTTTTTTTGTGGCAAAATAGTATCAAGATCTGATAGAAATAATTTTACCTCCGTATGATGGAGTTTTAGCGGATGATCCCCAACATTCTCTGGCAGACAAAGTAGGAAATAGTTTCGGCCGTTATGTGTTGGAAGTTGATATTAATTAATGATGGCTATAACAGTATAAATGTACATCTTGAACATCGTATAGGTTTATAATTCTATCTCCATGCCTTTTCCTGTTACTCGAATGTTTTATACCAATACTATACGAGCTTTCCTACAGAGAAGTAGTTGAACCTCGCGTCTGGATCCTTTGCAGCAAAACTTGTGTACAGACACATGCTGCAAAATCTGGACCATTGATTAATTGCTGTAGTAATAGTTAACAAAGAGAGAAAGTGTGATCGATGGCCAAAATTTCTGCTGTACAGAGAAACATGCTGCAGAGGCAGCTCATTATCATGTCATATATTTTTATCCTCGCCGATTCCTGAGATGAGTTATTCTAGAATTGTAAAGGAAAATAAAGGAAAACATATAGTTCTGGATTTCAAAATTTGTGCCTAATTGGTGACTTGGGAATTAGGCAACGATATAAATATAAAATTGGAGATTGAAATATGCATATATGGTTGCCTAACATATAAGATGTATATTCAGTAAAAAAAAAAATAGAATATGTATATCAGTAATATTATGTATATATGTGTCCTCAAATACATGCACGGATCTCCTTACCTAGAATTCATATATATACCTAGTGCAACATTATACGAAACCTTTATACCTTATTTCAATCTGAATAATTACCCATATTTTTTAATTATATAATTTTCTATGCATGCATGATCATATATGATAAAGAACCTTACTAATTCTTCTTTAGCCGTTGGCTGTAACTCTACAAATAAGGTTGCTGGTCTCTATTGTTGCATAATCATACGTAGTCCTTTTGTTAACAATATTAGAACTTCACTAGCCAGAGTTAATAAACAAAAAGTATTTACACATGAATGTGCGTCTCATTATTTCAAAACTTTTACTTACCACAAAACATCTCACGGATAAAATCTTTGGGCTTTGATTAAAGGAAAGTGAGTAACGAATTTTTAACGTGAATTTTTTTTTTCAAAATAAAAATAAAAAATTACTAATTATCTATACTAAAAAAGTAACTTCATTATAATCAACAAAGTATAAAAGAGTCTCGATTAAGTATAAAAAATAACGTTAATAGTTGAATAAATATAAATATTATAAATAAAATAAAAATTAAAAAAAGAGTTAATATGTTAAAATTTGAATCTAATCATAAATAAATACGCAGTTCTATTAAATAAAAATTACTTTTTTTTTCTTCTCTTTTATTATCTCTTGTTTGATTGAGATCTATATATCTCTTCTCTTTTTTCATCTCTTTACTATAAAATTTTTTAATTATAAACTTTTCTTCACGTAAAAAAGAAAGAAAGTGAATACTAACATTAAGTAGATAAGTATAAAATCTTAGTTTTACATTGCTCGGGTAGTTGCTTGTTAGATTCCCCCAAACAATGCAAAAGGCAAAAGCTATAACAAAGGCGAAAAAAAAATGTTTTCTTTTCTTACTTACGAGGACATGCAACGCAAGGGACAAAGGTCATATTCTTTTCTTCCTCCATGTACCAACTAAAAATCCTTTTTTTCCTTCTTCTTATCCCCTCTCTGCAACTTCACTACAAAACCGCAAACACAAACGTAGTTGGCTTCTCAAACGCATCATCATTCATCCATCATCTCTACTCTACCATCGCGCAAAGCAAAATGCACAACAACGACCACATACCCGTTCATCACGTCCAGGGTACGAACCCCAAACCTGTGAAACTGAATCGGCACCACACGGTCCGCTACTACGTCCATCGGGTCCACGAAAGCCTCACAACCCGTGTCTCAAAGATGATCT
The DNA here is from genome assembly GCA_026544285.1 of Pachyrhizus erosus. Taxonomy (NCBI): domain Eukaryota; kingdom Viridiplantae; phylum Streptophyta; class Magnoliopsida; order Fabales; family Fabaceae; genus Pachyrhizus; species Pachyrhizus erosus. The sequence goes on from JAMLFT010010679.1 coordinate 7,509, forward strand.
GCGCCACCTTCTTGGGCCTCCTTTTCATTGTGGGCCTCATCACTTTCATCCTCTGGCTTAGCCTCCGGCCCCACAGGCCCAGATTCCATATCCACGAGTTCAACATACCGGGCCTGACCCAAGGTTCCGGGTTCGAAAATGCCCTCATAACCTTCAAGGTAAGCGCGCGAAACTCCAACCAGAACATCGGGGTTTACTATGAATCCATGGACGGGGCGGTTTATTACCGCGACCAGAAAATGGGGTCCACGCCGTTACTTTTTCCGTTTTATCAACAGCCCAAGAACACCACAGAAGTGGACGGCGAACTTAGTGGAGCCACGTTGACCGTTAGTAGTCAGCGCTGGTCGGAGTTCCAGAGCGATAGGGCGGATGGTAGCGTGGTGTTCCGGTTGGAATTGACGTCTGTGATCAGATTCAAGATATCCACGTGGGACAGCAAACGCCACACGATGCACGCCAACTGTGATGTGGGTGTGGGACCCGATGGTTCCCTCTTGACCATTTACAAGAACAAGAGGTGCCCCGTTTATTTCTCTTGAGTTAAGGATTATTATTTTCACTACTAATTTGTTCTGTAATTAATTGATTAACTTCGTCTTTCTTTGTCTCATTTATGTTTCCTTTTCTCAGCCACTTTTTATTATCTCAATTTTTCTTTTTTCTTTTTTTAAATTCTTTTCTTCGTTAGATTTGTTATTACTCTGTTCTGTTGTGTAATCTTCATAATTTTCTCACATTTATGGTCGAATGTATTAAGATGCTGAAAAAGAAAAGAAGAAGAAGATATATTGTTAGATTTCATTACATGGCATGGATGTATTTATCTTCTATTATTAAGTACTTATCAATGGTATTGGAAACAATTTATATATAGTTAGATATAATTTTATACTTATTCTTTAAAGTAAAATAAATTTAAATCTTTTATAAATATTTTCTGAATTTAGAGAAATTTGTTATTTTAAACTGAGACACCATCTCTTTTTTGTAGTTATTCTCATAGAAAAAAGAAACAATGTTTATGCTTGATTATACAACTATAATAAATTTATTTATTCATGAATTAACATAAAATTAGTAGGACAGTATTTGTTTGGTTTTGTAGATGTAATTAATAGTCTTACAAAAAAAATATATTAAAGTATGTAGTAGTGATATAAACTTAAAATGGATTTTTGTTTGATGAAAAATTGTTCCACTAAATAGCATTCCCAATACATCGGAATTTGACTTTGAATTTATTCCCATGCTCGTGGCATGACATACAAAGAACATCTTGCATTTTAAATAATTAAATTCCATCTATTCATTGCAAATTATAATATGGAAAGCAATAAAATAATGGCAGTTTATACCAACAACCGCATATATTATGTAGCCAAAAAAAAAAAAAAAAACACAATACCGGTAATTTTTATCGTCAATTTAGATTTCTACTTTCTACTTTAACAGGAAATCTTCAAGTTAAAGATTTAAATCATACATGTATAAATGTTTCAAATTTAAATGCTAAAAGCTAAAAGAGTTTGTAAAAATAGGTTACATAGTATCAGTGTAAAACAATTTTGCATTTTCATAACTTATTACTTTCGTTTCTTTTTATTTATTTTTTAAATATTTTAATTAAAAATATAATAATTTTTTTATTCTAATAAAATAATAACAAAATTTTATATTTTATTCCTTTTTATTTTTATTCTACAATAAAAACACATATAAAAATAAGATATATAAGTGAAAAAATAATAATTAATGTTACCTTAAATTTTAAAAATAATAAATAAATAAAAATATTTTTTGAAAATCTAATCATTAAAAAAATGGAAAGAGTATTATGTAGAATAAATTTATTAATTTTTATAATAATTATCCTAAATATCATATTAATAATGTAAAATTATTTTATATTATTAATCTATCACCATTAAATTTAAATAACTTACATTTTTAATTAAAACAAATTATTTATATAAGATTAAAGTTTTTTGAATAAAATGCTTATACATTCCATTTTTTTAAACACTTAATTAATATTTAATTTCTATCTTTTTATCATATCATATTATATATTATATTTTTTCTATCTCGTTATAATTGTCATCCTAAATTTTTTTATAAATATTAAGAAAATTTATTTAATAAATAAAATAGAATAATAATTTTTCAAAACTAACTTTAATCTTAATTTATTTTATTGAATATATTATAAGATAATACTAATATTAAAAAATATTAAAAATATAAATGAAAAAAATAATTAACACATCTTTAAAAAACTATGATGATTATCATTTTGGATAACTTTTTTTCATACACAATAATTATAATGAAATGGTGGGAGTATCTATTTTTTTTTTTACCATTTATTAAATGTCAAATAAATTTTTAGATATTAAAAAAATCATATTTAGAACTATTTTTTCAATAAGATTGACACTTTGAATGTATTGAATCAATTTGTTATTTTTAATTCTTTAATTAAAATCAACCGTTAGATTATTATTTAGGAATTGAGTGGTTTAAAGGAGATGAATAGAGGGAAAAAGAAGATTTTTTTTTAATTAGACATTTTATTTAATATATAGGTTTTTTAAAAGGAAATTAAATTAAGGGATGAATTAAAATAACTCATTTGTTGTTTGTATTATTAACGTTTTGAACACTAAGCCAAGAATATAATATTCAAGACAGCATTAATTTCAAAATTGCTGTTATATGAAAGGAATAGGGCATAAAAACAATTTATTGGAAGGCAAAGAAATAGAAGGAAAATGCTTATAGCGACAAAATCACAATTACAAACACTTTATTATTCTTTATATTGAGTTTAAACATAACTGACAAAACAGAAAATAAAGTTGGTAACATTTGATTTAAAGCATAAAAGATAACATTCCTAAAAAAGACAAAAGATAACAGAAAAGAACTCAAGCATAGTTTAGATTCAGAAAAAGATCATCCTATTCATTCAAATGCATGAAATTCCAGAGGATACCATATAACCAAGGTTTCAAAATAATCATAGGACTCAAACCACTGTAGGTGCCAATCTGCAGAATGAGTTATTATATTATCTCTCAGATTATATAGAACAACTCCCTTGCGACCATAATTTTCCAGCATTAAGACAGCCTCATTTTCAGATATGCACAAAGGTACCAATGTCCTGCCAGAGCTAGGTTGGAGAATAAGATGGTCGTAACTTATATTCAACAACTGAGTCCAAGATATTTGAACTCCAAAATCCCTCATAAGCCAAACAACAAAATAATTTTTCATGTAATTATGAGAAAGACATAGGCAACCCCTCAAATGCCTAAGATGTACACTATAAGGACGAATTTCACCAAGATCAAGACGATCGGGCGTGGATAAAAATCTATGAGTATGATTTCTTAGATCATAGGAAAAAATTAGTAACGAATCCATAGGGACAGTTTTTCCCATTCATGACAAGGACTAACACACTAAATTGCCTACCAATTAATTGCACCACCCACAAACCATCCTTCGTTAAATTCCTTTGGCATGGGAAAGACATAGTGACATCTTTCTCCAAAAAGTGTTACCACCTACACAAAGAACACGCACCTTCCATTGTATCTAAACAGCGTACAACCACTTTGTAAATGTCATTTGATTCATCGTAGCCAAAACCAAAACATCACAAAACTTCTTAAATTTTATTAAGTTTCTTGGGATGAAAGGGTGGTGAACTACTAGACCTAAACCTTGTGGTCAGGTTCCAAAAGCAAAAGACAGTTTCTTAAACTCTATTACTAATATAGCTATCATGGAAGCAAACCAACCCGTTGCAACTCAATCTTTTTTCTCTCTCTCTCTATTAATTTCCTTGCAAATCTCCATTTGACCATCCCTCCAAGCCCTTTCATATTATAACAACCAATTATAATAGTACTTTAATATAAGTAAAATTTATAAATAGAAATTAGCATTGAATGCTAGTGTGAAAACTTATTTTGTGGTTGTTAGATTTTATATTTAGAAAGCCACAAATTATAATTCGATCAATAAATTAATTTTTGTTGGTTCACACAGGAAGAAGATTTTCAAAAGAAAACTATTTTTATAATAAATATTTATTTTATATGACTAAAATTTATAATTTATAATAAATA
>JAMLFT010010680.1:0-11650 GCA_026544285.1 Pachyrhizus erosus
CTAAGAATTTGATATAATTTTTTAGAGTCTTGAAGACAAATATTTCTTTATTTAAAATAAATATAAATTAAATTAAATATATTTAATCAAATAAAATACTATAATAGTTAACCATCAATAAATACAACTTGTTTAAAAATGGGAACAAATTATTCAATGATATAATAAAATATGCACTTGCTCTATATATACATTTAAAAAGTAATATTTCATAATTAAAAATAATAATGCCTATTTATTTATTTGTCTTTATATAATAAAGACAATTTATGATGAATTAAAATTAAAATTTATAAATTTATTTTTTAAAATAATTTATATTATATCTATCTTTTTGTACTATATACAAAACAATTTCTATAGTCTTCATTTCCATTATAAATTTTGTAGTTTATGAAAAAAAAAATAAGAAAACCCTTTGAACGGAGATGCAAAATATATTTAAATATAAAATTAAACATATAATGTTCTTTTAATTAGAAAACATTTAAATCTATGATTTACATCAGTCCAAAATTTAAAATATAATTATTTATGAAAGTACTTTAATATGATATTTATTTTTATAAAAATTAAATATTCAAAATAAAAAAAAAATTTCACATATTAACTTATGTTGCAATGCATTCTAGAGCACTCTTCTATTTTTTTAATAAAAATAATATTCATTTAAATTTAAATTTAAAATATTCATTTGAATTTAAATTTAAAATATTCATTTAAATTTAAATTTAAAATATTCATTTGAATTTAAATTTAGAATATTCATTTAAATTTAAATTTAAAATATTCATTTGAATTTAAAATCGTAAACTAACAAACATGAATTGATTTTCATTATTTAATTTAAATTAATTGTCAGACAAAATAATTTTAGTTACATTTTAAATTCAGATCAAACATCATTAATTAATTTTTCATTATTCAGTTTGAAGAAAACTATTAACACGTGTCAACTTTTGCTTTAATGCATTGTGAAACGTTGTTCTTTTTTCTAATAAAAAGTGAAGCATTCATTTGAATTTAAATTAAAAAGAAAACATCATTAATTAATTTTTCATTATTCACTTTTTTAAAGAAACTTTTGCCAAGTGTTAAGCTTTTCATTCCTTTTTATACTTTTCCTTTCCTTCTTTTCTCTTACTTTTTTCTTTTTCTTCCTTTTCTTTTGTCTTTTTTATGTACGACTTTTTTATTTTTGCATTATTATATAACAATATCTCTAATGTTATTTCTTTATTTTTATTTTTCAATTTTAGGGGTGTGAAGGGAGGGTGTTGTTCATTGTTATGTTTCTCCTTAAACATTTAATGGAACTTGAGGTTATAACAACTTGAGTGGGAGCAACCAACTAAATGGAGAAAGTGGAACAAAATCAATCTTGTATTGGATTTTTCTTGATTTCCTTAGTTCTTTAATTCCATGAGATTCAAACTTGAAAAATATAGGTTATTTGCTTTGTTTAGTTTAATACAATGTATGATGATATTATTATTTACAATATGTTGAGTCTTTGTAGACTTATCAATTGAGCCATGACTCATTTTCAATGGAGTATTATTAAAATAGAGAGATAATGATGAGTTTTTTTTAATAAAATTGTTACAATAAATCTTGCAACAGAATTATGTAATGTTCAAAAAATTTCAACTTGAACATGTTATTAAAGATTTGTGATTTAACTTTATTATGTTATTATTTAAATATATGATATTTTTATTGTATTATATATTATTATTTTAAGTCTTAGAAAAGAGTATTAAATTTTTTTTGTAACTTTGATTTTTTTAATAAATTATTCACACAATTCTTTTATCTTAACTAATTTGTTTATTTCAATATTTTAGCGCATATTTTTAACATAACCACATTCCTTGATCGTATTGGAATTGAGAACAAATATTTACATCATATTAAAACGAAAAAAAATAATTAAATGAAATCATATTAATATACAAATATAAATATAAATAAAGATAATAATAAAATTATACGATACAAATTAATATTTTATATAATAACATATTGATATTTATATAAATATATCTTTATATTTAAGTTATATTATAGTATAAAAATATATCAGAAGAATATTGAATATTTTATATAAAATTATATTAATATGTAAGTTATAATAGATGCATATTTCAATTGAAATTTGAATTTCAAATGTTGTAATTTTTGAAATAAAGAATATTTTTATACACTTCATAAATTTACCTATATTTAAATTTTAATTTTAAAAGTTAATCAAATTTCATTGAATCATCGCCTGAATTATTTTAGATATGCAATAGAATAATTAAAATTATTTTTTATCATTTCATCTATATATAAAAATGAATATTTTTTAAATATGTGCTGTAATATCATTGTAAGTATTTTTTTTTATTAAAAAGAACAGCTTATACAAGTTGCTAAGTTAATTGACAAGAAAATGTGTTCAATCAAAATCTAATGAAATAATTATAAAATTAAAAAAGTAAATTGAAACCCTTCTTAAGTATTAAAAATATTCAATTAGTCAATATAGGTAAACGTTGTTCTTATTTAATTTAATTTGGTGAGGATATCAAAATGCTAATTAAGTGAGCATTCAAAGTACTATTCTCTTTTCATTACTAAAAAAGAAAATGTACATTAAAAAAGTTAAAAATGAAATTAAATGGGTTCAACTTTTTATTAATGGTAAATTTGAATTTTAAATATTTACTAAATGTCATTTAATTATGGAATTAAATAATTTAGATTTCAAATAAAAATAATTAAAAATTATTGCCATAAAATTATATATTAGTATCTTTATTTTTTTAATCTATCTTTTAAGATTTCTACATAAAAATAAAAAAATATAATAATTTTATTTATTCTAATAAAATAATTAATAAATTTTTTAATTTTTTAATTTTATTTTTAATTCACAATAAATGCATGTGTAAAAATGAAAAATATAATGGATATGAGAGTAATTAATGTTACTTTGAACTTTGAAAACAATAGATAAATAAAAATAAAAATTTTCTAAAATTTTGACTACTAAAAAGAAACAAAAGGAATATATTTTTTAAAATTTAGTGTGTCCTAAGAAAAAATTGAAAATTGTGATATTTTTATATTAGAAAGATCTTTCCGTATTTTATTTTAATACAGATAAATTATAATTAATAAGAATAAACTTAAATAAAAATTTGATGTCAAAAAAATGAATCTCTATGATAATATAAATATAAATTATACATTAAATTTTATAAAATTTGAACATAACACTGTACAAAATTAATATAAAACTATCATATTTTCTTTTAATATACATACTTTTATATTATAATAATAATAATAATAATAATAATTTATAATATTATATAATATATTATATTATATTTATAATTCCACATATACCCTAAACCCTAAATTAAACTATAAAATATAAAAATTCAATTTTTATTTATAAAAATATTTAACTAAATTTAATTAATAAAATATCATTTTTAAAATTAAAATAAATAATACTAACAACATATTAAAGATTAATATAAATAAAATATTTAAAATTAATTTAATAATTAATTAATCATATGAATTTAAGTTAAAATCAAAATTCATAATACAAGTTAATAAAAAAATATGATTGCAAGAATAGAAGAATATATATATAAATATAATTTTTAAATATAATTTTTATTTTAACAATAACTATAAAGACTGGTCAAATATCAAATTTATGATATAAAGTTAAATAATTTCATTTTCATATTTCTTCTTTTACATTTTTAAAAAGGAGAGTATCACAATCTCCCTTTTTTCTCAAAACTAAAAAGTATAAACCGAAAACAGAGGTATAAGAATATAATTAGTGAATACTATAACACGAAATGAATGTTTAACCTCTCAAGCTTCAGGAAGATAAATTTAACTTAACTTTTTCCAAAAGCTTTCCGTTTATTACTATTCAATTTCAAAATCAATTATGTTATTTACATAAACAAAAACTCTCCAAGGAATCACTGACTTTTAATCATGATATCTTTTTCTCTTTTGCTCTATCCCCATTATCAATGACAATGACACACCAATATTTTTTTAGTTCTCAATAGAAAATTTTAGCCAGAAATATCCCGAGAAATGCATACCTTTGACCCTATATTTGGGAAAAAGGTTTTGCCACATCAATGGTTTCCCTAAACAAGTCAACTTTGTTCACTGCTTATTTCCAAGTTCTTGGTCAAGTGTACACAACTTTAACCATACAACCCGGAACCAAGACAAATAAATAACGAATCAAAAGTATTTGACAGGTGAAAAAACTCAAGCCCACAGTTTTTCATTTCTTTAGAATTCCTTTAGAATCAGCCTCATATATAACAGCCAAAATATAACAAGTAACAATGAAATAATTGTATTAGAGCTTTACTTTAAAGGTAGTAAAATTTAAGCACTAAAGAACAAAAACCAACACTTGGAGAGGTGGGGAATTTCTATATATATGCCTTTGGTATGCACAGTAAGAACAGCTAAGATGACATGCTATGAAATATGTGTCAAATGTTGATCTTATCTATAGGGCTGTCTCCATAATTGGAGGACCCAGATACTCAATTCCATCCATTTGAGAGTTTTCTGGCATCTCAATTTCTTCTAACCATCCGTAACTATCATTTTCTTCTTTAACCCTACCACTTTCTCCATCTGCAGCATTCAAAAATCATTATTAGTCGGATTCTAACGTAGCATAGTTGAGATAAATTCTTATTCATGTAAGACTAATTTGGATCCAATCAATGAGGAAAATTGTTTTCCAAATTTAGTACTACTGGTTCCTGTGCCACGTGAGGTCCCAGCTTTATGGTTGCAAACTTGACCAAAGATATCCAAGCAATAGAAATATCTGAAGGCCCCATTTTATTTTAAAATAAAGCATAAGTTTCCTATTAGGGAATCCAAGGCAAATACCTCAAAACCAGATTGCTTGCAAGTTGCAAACAGCATACCCATAGACTATTAAAATATAGTGTAATTCTTTAGAAACTACATTACATATATATATCTTGGACTATGGAAATTGATTTTTAACTATTAATCATGTGTTTGGATGAGTGCTGAATTTTACAAAATTTATTTTGATAAAATAATTTTAAAATTATGTGACTTTTATTTGGTTATATTTTTATTCAACGCAAAAATTATCTACAGTTACTTTAATTTAAAATCAATCCTTCAATGTAAAATCAAGTGTAAATATGTACCTAAAATTATGTTAGCTGGTATTTCAACATAATATTGGAGAATCCAACCTAATTCAAAAACAAACTAAATGTAGTTGAGATATGTGTCCAAGTTAATCTCATCCATAAATTTTACATTGAAACATATGCATGCCAGGAGAAATTGATTTTAAAAGTAAAACTAGCAAGTCCCAAGTTTTGTCAAACACAACTTAAAATGGTTCTTAAAAATAAAAGTCGTCATTAAGGACAAAAGTCTGAAAACGGCCCTTCTACAGAAGCTAATTGTAAACACACAATTCATTATATAATTGTTGTCTACAGTTAAAGTGATGCTTACTTGGAAAAGCAACATAAGGGTGATCTCTGTAGTAGGAGCAATCCCTGCCATCTTCTTTGGAATAAGGAGGCCCAAGGACATCAAGCACAGCACATGGAGTCACAGCTGTGAATTCATGGATGTTGCCACCACTTTTTGGATACAGAACTGAAGTGTCACAGGGTGCTGTGAATACCTTATTAGCCTTTAACCTTGCCAATCTTACTGCAAAAACAGCAAGTGCTTGAGGTCAAATTTAATATACTTTTAATTCAGATTCATTTAACTTTGATAGAGATATGGATACTCACACTGAGATGGTTGGTGCAACAAATTGTGAGGGACCTCATGATCAACCCAATCATAGGACTTAATGTGCATTTGACCCAAAAGCAGCTTACTGAAAACAGTCATTCCTGGGTGGTTGTGGAGGGGAATGACTCCCTTTGCAGGTAGGAAAAAGATGCAGAGCTACATGCACAAAAGACCCAAAAATGAAAAAGAGTAAATAACATTTGCACATTCTAAACTTTTTCAAATTACACTTAACACCAGTATTATTTTTATTTCTATATTAACTTTTTTTATGTTTAAAAAAATTACATTAATATCTCTTTATATATTATATTAATATTCTTTTAATATTTAAAATATTCCTATAAGTATATTATACTAACTTTCCTTTAAAAAAATTGTTTGCGTAATTGTTAAAAAAACATAAAATTTTCATGTAATTTTACAAAATTTTAAGGATTGTTAACATAATTTTCTAAAAACAAATTGCCCTTATATTAAAGTACACATCTGGCTAGCAATTGCATTGGTGAACAATGACTAAAATTTGGGATCACGAGACTTACCGAGAAATTCTCACAGCTATATATGGTTGTGCATGTGACCCTTGGGTTCTCTTTCACAATATTTTCAGGCTTGAAGAATTGCAGATCTGATCTTAGCCCGACATCTTCTGGCTTCATGTTATCTGGTTTTTAAAGCATCACAACAACACTTCTGATGAGGCAAATAGGAATTAAGAACTTGAATTTAGGAAGAAAATTAAATACTCGTACACATTATGCATATGATAATAGAATATGGCTTGCATATACTAATTTGTGCATAAAATCCGTATTAATTTTTTTGTACGATGAACTTTTAGACAAGAGTTAAACTGGTCAATTATCTTTTCACCTAATAGAAAAAATGGTATATTGTTTTCAAATGTTAACATTCTCCTAAACAATAAATGCACTTCAAATTTTTTCTTTTCTTTCTTGTGTTGAAACTTGAAATACTGAATTTATTTAATATTTTAAAAGGGAATGAAAGAGTGAAAAGTACCAATCAGTCAATAACTCATCCTAAGAGGATGCAACTAGAATCGCTTGAATACCATATATCTTTTAGAACAAAATACGCACAAACTAAACATAACTGACGTTTTATTATCAATTTGGAAAAGGTACAAAATATACACAACTAAAATTAAAAAATGAATAAAGAAACGCTAGGGCGTGAAGACAACAGAATTGAATCCTCAGTGTGGTGCAATTTCTAAGCAATATGAATGGGCACACACTTTTCATCTCAGGAAAACAATTTATATTAAGATCCATTCTACTTTGAAATTTTGGCTAATTATAAGTAGTATACATCAGAATTCACAGAACTTCACATACAAGCACATCAAATTTAGATTAAAAGATCAATATAAAGAAAATCATACCAAGAATGTGACACAGTTTCTGAACATCTTGTGGTGAGGGAACAGTGCCAGGACCCTTGAATGTTTCCCTGCATGAAACAAATAGTTCCTGAAGTGCCTTTGGGACCTTATTCACTGCCTTCTTATTAACCCTGCGATGGTAAGGTTTCCTCTTCTTGACAATGACCCTTTTCCCATGACCAACCTTGTTAACATGTCCAACTCTGTCTCCACCCTGCTCCACCAAACCACTCTCCATTTCCACCGACACACCACCAATATCCCCCTTCATATGTGAAACCAAAATCTTCAATGTGATCACTGAACTAACCTTTGCCCTTTCACACCGACAACATCAGAAAGGTCTATATAGGCCTCTGGATCACCGCCATGTCCTTGAAGCCAAACTACCTAGTTCAATTTTGCTTCAACTGTTTTTGATTCATAACAACACATACAAGGAAAAGGAGAAAACACCAGATACCCTTATTCTAAAAATTGTCAAAAATGAAACTTTCCAAGATTTATTTTCCCTTTTCTTCTCTGAGGCTTGTGAATTGTGATCTTACAAAACTGGGTAGATTGATTGCAAGAAATAGGTATGGTTTGACTAAAAGAGGAAGATCTTTTATATTTGTTGAAACAGTACAAATTGACACAAAATAAAGCTTATGTTAAGGATGATATGATATTTCTGGGGATATTAGAGAATTTTGGGAGAAAGTTAGATGTCATGTTATATATATTTGAAGAAAGATAGACATATAGGGAGAGAGGAAAAATAATGAAATATATCCAAAGTTGGAAAACCATGGGCCATTTAGCATGGGATAGTGCTTTTCTTTGGTTGACAAATGAGAACCGTTATTGGAAGTCCTAAGCAATCAATTATGATTATGAAAGGAGAAAATGAAAATAAAAAAGGAAAAGCAGTATTTGGATCCACTTCCCGCCCCCATAGATTTTGTTTGGAAACTGGCGGTTAGAGCGACCCTTGTTTTGAGTTTAGACGGCGACTTAATGTGGATTTACCAAAACAACCACTTGGTGTAAACTTACTTTATGTATTCACCGTTGCTGGTTTCTACAGGGAGTTTCAGAATATTAAAGGTGTTATACGAACTATTAAAAGATCATTGATTAAAGAAATGTTAGGGGTAATGATTTAATAGTTTGTAATTAAAACTACCTTAGATCTGTGATAATTATAAAAAAAAAAAAAAAAAAAAAAAGTCTGTCATTAAAGTTTCGTGTGCATTGAAGGGAATGAACGAATCAATGTGTTGTGTAACGCGCATGGAGATAAAAGCAAGTCTTCTGCGGCTGTAAACAGAAGTTACGTGTCATAATTTAGGATTGGATCTCTCAAGTGAAAAAGATAAAGTTTACTCATAATTATAGATTAAAAATTAATAATTAAAATTTTGATTATATATATATATATATACACACTAGCAGTTGATGATAAAAAAAGACTATCTATTTGAATTTGAATCTAAATAATTTTAGTTATATCTATTTCAGTATATGATAAGATTATGAAAAAAATTATCTCATTATTAAATTTTGATTACATGTTATATCTAATATATCTCTTCTAGCATTAATGATATAATAGAAAGAAAAAAGAAAAGATAATTATTTTAAAGATTTTAAAAGAAAAAAAAGGACATATTGCTTCCTTTGAATGTTAATTAGTAAATTTGTGTTTATGAAAAAATTTTAAAATAAGAGAAAGATTGTACTTTTTATTAAACGTTATGAAATGTGATTTTTCATTTTATGAGACATGTATCTCTTAGAACAATTAAATCTTTTTATTAAAAAAATATAAAATAGTTTATAAATAAATAAATCTGCATGGAGGAACATTGACATAAATCAATATATTTAGAGATTTTAAATACACATGTAAATTCAAGAACAACTTTCTAGTTTAGGAGTATAGATGAGTGCTTCTTCAATATTTGGTTCGATTACTAATAATATTTATTACGATTATAACAATTAGATTAATGAGTTTTACATAGTAAGTTTTAAATTTAAAATTTTGAAATCTTTCACCATAGATGTATATTTAAACACATTAATATTTATTTTTATTGACATTATAATTATTTTTGAAAAGTTATTTATTTAGCAAATAATTCATGATAATAATAAATTTTATTTATGAAAATAATTTAATGTAAATTTCAAAAATAAAAAAAAATATAAAAATTATTATAAATTTTTGTCTTAAATATGTTTTCAATCTCTATAAAATTAATAAATTTGATTTTAGTTTTTATAAAAAAAAAATTCTTTAGTTCTAATTCCTCAAAATGTTAAAATTTTATTTTTATTTTTAGTATTACGTAACATTTATTAATGACTTATATATTTAATAAAAAGTCAAATAATAATCTCAAATAACATCTATTAGTATTCATAGTACAATGTCAGCATGCATATGATGCTTTCAAAAAAATTATAACTCCTTAAAATAAATGTTACTTATATACCTTAAAATAAAAATTAAAAATAAAATGATAATTTTAGATATTTTAGAGATTAAAATCAAAGAAAACTATTTTACAAAGGATCGAATCCTAAATTCAATCATTTTATAGGAACTAAAATCAATAATTTCAAATTTTAGAGGGAAGAAAAACAAATTATATAGAAATCATACATAAAACATGCTTATTTTATCAAAATTAAAAAATTATTTAATCATAAATTTTATGTATAATTTTATTTAACATTTTCTTATCAATTGGTAAGTATAATTTTTAATTTAATTTGTAAGTTTAATTATAATAAATTATGCTAAATAAATTATACTCATTTTGATTCAGTTTTATTCTAATAATATCATTATGATTATTTTTTCAAAAATTTATTGTGATTATAATATTATATTAATAAATTTTAAATATTTATATTTAAATTTAAATATAAAAAATTATTAAATAAATATATTTTAAATAATTATTTTAACTATAATAATTATGAAGTTAATAATTTATTTTTATTAAATAGTTAGTTTTATAATTAAAGAGATCACAAATGATAATTATTAATTAAAAATCACTAAATCCAAATTAATTAAAAATATATAATTTAACTATTATTGATTATAAATAGTTTAATATATGATTTAGTTTTTATTGATTTCATCACTACAGTTAAATTATGCATACTGATTAACTATTTTTTTACAGTAACTATTGTATAAATTTTCAAAGAAAAGATACTATCGCATAAATTTAATTTCTTTTTTTTTTATACAAGTGTTATCTGGTGTATATTTTAATTTGATAATATAACAAGTTATTGTATACATTATAATAATTATAAAATGATTGTACAAAAATATTTAATAACATTTTTTTACTATTCTTGAATTTAGGAAAATAAATAAAAATTATTTTTGTAATAAATTTTTAATTAAATTAAATTAAATTAATGTTAATTAATTTTAATTCCATATTCTATTATATTAATTAAATTATTTTAAATTAAATTATATTAATGTAAATAATTAACTGAAATAATTTATTTGGGACGATAAATCATGTAGATTTTATTTAAGGGTTGATTTCATATGAAAATAGACAATAATTTAATTTCGCTTTCAAGAATAAAAAAAATGTTATTTCTATTTATAATAGTATTTTTAATTGCTAAATATAAGGAAAGTTATAATTTGTAAATATAATAAAAATATTATTCTCAAAATTTATGAAATATAAGTATATAACCAAAATGTAAAATTAGACATAGTGCCTTAATACTACTTGGTGTGCTCCCAGTAGTCTAATTCGCAACATCAAGAAATTGAAAAACAAAAATGAGATGGAATCTACCTCCAATATTTGTTTTAGAGGACTTGGCGCAAACTCTTCCTTATTTTGCAGCGTTGTAGTTGTGTTTTAAATATATAAAAAAACTGATAATTTCAAATGTTCCATGACGTAGAATTAATAAGAAGTGACATGCTAGGAAGATACATATCATAAAATGTAGTGGCGCATGTTATTTCGTTTAGTCTTTCTCATGCATAAAATGTTCATGGCATGGTACGATGTGGGTAGCCTACGAAAATACTAAAAATTTATTTAAAAATCAAATGTCTCTACTTTACACATGTCATGAAGAATAGTACATACAACAAGTGAAGAAAAAAATAAAATTAAAACAATAAAGTTTTTCATTTTAATATATAATTATAATTAAATGTTTTTATGATTTTATAATAAAATAATATAATATTTCTTTCTCAAAATGTTGATACAGTAATAATTGATAAATTATTGATTATTAATTATATATTATAAAATAAAGCTTTATTGTATAGATAGATGTCATATGATAATATTATAATAATTTTTTAAGATATCATTAAAAAATTTATAGATC
>JAMLFT010010681.1:0-11649 GCA_026544285.1 Pachyrhizus erosus
TATAAATATTTTAATTTTTTTTAGTTTTTATCATTCTATAACTTTGATTGCTACTTTGTAATTCCAAAAATTAAAAAAAAACTTTTAAATATAAAAATAAAAAAATAAAATTTATATAATAATCAAATAAATAAATTTTCCTAAATAATATAATTACAATATGCTTGATTAAGTAATCACTGTTTGCGAATCCCAATTCTTTACTATAGCATTCTACTGGGTACAAATGAGTATATAGTATATGGTAGTGTGTAGTGTGTCCTCAAACAATTTAAAAAAAAAAAAAAAAAAAAGAGAGAGAGAGGGAGAGAGAAGGAAATTGCCAAGTTTATCTTCCAAATCCCTTATTGTTTCGACTTTGTCTGCACATTGGTTCATCTGCTTCACTTTTCTCACTTGACAGACACCTTTATTACTGTTCTTTCTTCTCCAAAACTCACTTTCTCTCTCTAATTCCAATTCTAAATCTCCCTTACAGATATATATATATATATATATATATATATATATATATATATGATCGGAAGAGGAAAGTAAGCAAAGGTGGAATCGAAGAATCGATGGGTTGCAGCCAATCGAAGATCGAGAACGAGGAAGCAGTGGCGCGATGCAAGGACCGGAAGCGATTCATGAAGGACTCTGTGTCGTCCCGCAACGCCTTCGCCGCCGCACACTCCGCCTACGGCACGTGCCTGAAAAACACTGGCGCCGCCCTCGGCGACTTCGCCCACGGCGAGGTCCAAAACCCACAATTACACTCAACCGACAACAGCTCCTACCTGCCGGCCCGACAGCCATTCGAGATTCCTCTCCCGCCGCCCCCTCTCCCCGATTTCTCCCCCGCCCCGCCTCTCCAGCGGGCCGTCAGCATGCCCGAGATGAAGATCGAGCCCGACCCCAGGCCCAGGCCCGAGCCCGTCGGCACAATCGTCGAAGAGGACGATGAAGAAGACAGAGAGTTAGAGAACGAAGGGTCTTTGAGGAAAAGAAGAAGCCACAGAGTGAATAGTAATAGTAATAGTAATAGTAATAGAAGGGCGCCAGAAGAGGAAGAAGAAGAAGAACATCAACAACAACACCGCCCTCGTCCTCCTATGCCTCCTCCTCCTTCCAAACAGCCCGACCCACCTGATCATGTGACACATCATCACCACTCCATCGCCCAGGATCCTCAGAGTGGCGCTTGGGAGTACTTCTTCCCTCCCATGGAGAACATTGCCGGGACCACCCTCGATGCCGCCGAAGACGATACCGCCAATAAAGTCCATGAAATTCAGAGCAAGCTCTTTCAGGAAAAGCCCGCCAGGGTTGTCCATGAGGAGGATGTCCTTGTCACACCTGTAAGGGATGTTGAGGTTCCTGAGCCTGAGCCCGTGCCCGAGCCGAAACCCATACCCGAGCCTGTGAATGTGCCTGATGAAATGATGGAGACGCCGGTGCCGTCCGCGGGAAAGGGCGCGACGTTGAAGCAGACCCCTAGTTCTGTGGAGGGGAAGAGGATTGTGAAACATTCTGTGAATCTGCTGCAGATATTTGCTGATCTCGATGATCACTTTCTCAAGGCTTCCGAGAGCGCTCATGAGGTTTCAAAGATGCTTGAGGCCACGCGCTTGCACTATCACTCCAATTTTGCGGATAATAGAGGTATCTGCTACTGCTACTCCTCTCCTCATCCTCTATGGCTTTGTTTCTATATTGGGTACTTGTTTTAAGTAATGAGTTTTAACTTCTTGTATTTGTGGCAAAGATGTGATGATGGTGATTACTTAATAGATTTCTTTGTAAGAGTGGTTTTTGTTTTTGTTTTGGTATTCTTCTCGCAGGACACATTGATCACTCTGCACGGGTCATGCGAGTTATTACATGGAACCGATCCTTTAAAGGAATACCTAACGTCGATGATGGGAAGGATGATTTTGACTCGGATGAGCATGAGACGCATGCCACCATCTTGGACAAGTTGTTAGCGTGGGAGAAGAAACTTTATGATGAAGTCAAGGTAAGTTCACTGAGACAAATATTATGTGATAGGAGTTTTACTTAACTTGCCTTCCTTTCATATTTAAATTTTAACAATTTTAATTCTAAATCCTGCAGCTCTGACTATGTCAATGTAAATGTATGTATCTGTTAAATATTTATATCTTTCTATTTGCTTATCCTTTTCCTACTGCCTTTATCTTTGCTTAATTCTGGGTTAAATGCGCAGACACATATTTCTTGTCCTAATTCTGAGTTTGTCTGCATAATATTATTGTATAGGCCGGTGAACTAATGAAATTTGAGTATCAAAGAAAAGTTGCCACACTTAATAAGCTGAAGAAAAGAGGCACCAACCCTGAAGCATTGGAGAAAGCAAAAGCAGTTGTTAGTCATTTGCATACAAGATACATTGTAGATATGCAATCCTTGGATTCAACAGTCTCTGAGATTAATCGATTACGTGATGAACAGTTGCATCCAAGACTTGTTCAGCTTGTTGATGGGTGAGTAATAATGGAGGAATTAGTATTTATAATTATAGATGGCTTTTCTTGTAAACTTGAAGAAGTTTTTCCTTTTTTTCTCTTTTTACAATTCAGATATTTGGCATGCTACTTCTCGACTCTTTATTAATGTTTCTATTGGCATGCTTGTTTATACTCAAATGAATGCAATTTGCGCTTCTTGCAGTGAAGTTTTTCTTCCTCTTAATCTGATTAATACATTTGCCTGGATCTGTACGAGTTGCATGCTTGTTTATACATTAGCCTCACAAGAGACACATATAAGCTTCTCTGCTAATATTGATGGTTTTTTTATGGACTACAGGATGGCCACTATGTGGAAAACCATGCTAGAGCACCATGTGAAGCAATCAGATACTGTGACATTGCTGAAAACTTTGGACATTTCCCAGTCTCCTAAGACAACAAGCGAACATCATCATGACCGAACATACCAGCTACTGCTTGTTGTGCAACAGTGGCATTCACAATTTGAGATGCTCGTCAACCATCAAAAGGGATACATAAAGGCCCTAAACACTTGGTTAAAATTAAACCTTATCCCTATTGAAAGCAGTTTAAAGGAAAAGGTTTCTTCGCCTCCGAGAGTTAGAAGTCCACCCATACAAGGCCTTCTCCATGCATGGAATGACCGTCTGGAAAAACTTCCTGATGAGCTTGCTAGGTCAGCTATAGGAAATTTTGTTGCTGTGATAGAGACTATTTTCCATCAGCAAGAAGATGAAATAGCTTTGAAGAGGAAATGTGAGGATACAAGAAAGGAGCTATCCCGCAAAACCAGGCAATTTGAAGATTGGTATAACAAGTATATGCAAAAGAAAATACCAGATGAATACAATCCAGATAGGGCAGAAGATGCTAATGCTCCTGATGAAGTTGTTATAGAGAGGCAGATTGCAGTTGAACAAGTGAGGAAGAGATTAGAAGATGAGGAAGAAGCCTATGCAAGGCAATGCCACCAAGTGAGGCAAAAAACTTTGGGAAGTCTCAAAAATCGCATGCCAGACCTCTTCAGGGCTATGTCGGATTTTTCTCTCGAATGTTCCAGAATGTACAGTGAATTAAGATCAATATCACAGAACCTGGGCCAGAGCTCATCATGAGCTGGGTTGCGCTTCTTTTATTTTTTTGATTATTTTTTCCGGGTAAAGTATATTTTTCTTGGTTGTTATATGATATTACACTTGAGATCTCTTGATTGGGGATGAATCCTGAAGATTGCATCTGACAATGTTAAATAAACAGTATTTGAATTTTCATATTATTGCATAGAGTGCAGTTGAATGGATTCATGCCCTTTGATATAAACGTTCCATGTTCCATGTTTTGTTCAGTTGTAAGTAATGTAAATTTCTTCAAACCGTTTCAGCGTGCTCCATGCTGGCTGATAGAAAAGGTGTGATTTATATTTATAAATAATGGTGCTTCTGGCTGGAAAAATAATTAGTTTATGAAATGCACTTATATAATACAGTGGCTTCTTCATGTAGCTCTTGATTTTATTTTAATAATAAATAATTGTTGGTTATGTGATTTGAGCTGAAAGCATCTAAAGGTCTTTTGATATAGAGAACTGAAGATGCGATATATTTGACAGTACACTTCCATGATTAATGTGCGAAATAGTGCTGTATTCTATGTAAATAAAACAACTGTAGCTGATAGGAATAAATGAAAACAATTTTTTGATTACATCTGGTAACTTGCTTAATTAACTCCTAAACATCACAACTTGATGTTTTAACATCTACTGTTTTTATGTTTGTCTCAATTGTTATCTATTGCAATGGTATGAAAAGTAATTTAATATTTTATTTGATGTGGCAATTGTTATATTTGTAATATTCTTGCTATTGCATGTTTAACATTAGATGAATTCCGTCGAAGATTTTTTTGTGTGTGAAGTTAAAGAAAAGTTATATTAATTTAAATATTTATTCATGAAAATGATAGAAGTTGTTCAGGCAGTCATGGAATTGGATGGCCTATAAAAGAAAAAAAGAAGTTGAATTAGGCAACCCATGGAGGGAATTAGCCAATGGAGTGGACTAAGCTATAGTTAATGTAATGAAATACTAGACATTTTAAACGAGTAAAACACCATTTTCTTCTTTAAAGATTTGGAACTGATCAGCATTAATAATCATTTTGTTTCGAGATGAAAAAGTGAATCAATTTAATTTCAGTCTTGTGAGGTTTTTCTGCCCTAGCACACGGAAGTTCGGTGGGGATGAAAACATGTGATTTTTTAAATATAAAAAAAGAAAAAAACGCATACATCTTGGAGGGAGATTATATAAGTACATGAACAAGACTCCTGATCTGAAGTAAACTAAAGTAGGGAAGAGTAGTAGTTATTCAATATTCGGTCCTCAATATATTACAACAACGAAGTCAAAGGTACCTTGGCATTATTCATTATTCTGTGATTTGATTACGTAGTAATATCATGCCAAGCAACAAAAATAATTTCTCCCTCTAGTTTGTATATTGCTGTTTAAATTCATTCCGATAGGCTTCGGTGGTAAAGCTCTAGCTAGTCTTTTTGCTGAATTTATCAGATAGAAACAACTCAATACAGCTGCTTATATTTCCTTAAACTGATACCTTTGGTTAATTTGGTATGGAGGTGAAAAATCCTTGGATAAGTTTTATTAGTACAATAGTATTGAAATCTTGTCCATGAATTTTTCGAATGATTTTTTCTCCACACCAAAACTAACCATTTGAGGAAAACAATTGAATTGGCTAAAGAATTTTGAAGATGTTAAAAAACTACCTATTTCATAGAAAAGCTCATTGGTGTTCTCTGCAGTCTTAGCAGATGTTTCCATGTAGAACATTCCATTCTCTTGAGCAAATTGCTCTCCTGCCTGCAATAGTTTTACTCCAACGAGTTACACGGAAATAAGAAAAGGGAAGAGGGATCTGTTGCAGTTATATTATATATTGTCTAACTGTCCACAAACCCTATGAAGAATATAAAACAAATGCACTAGCAAATAACGAAGATAATACCGTGAAATAAATTGCATCTTCATAAGGTACTATTTTATTGCGTTTTTTCAAATGGAGAAGTGGAAAAGAAAGACAAAATTTGGGCGAGGATTGACAAACATAAAAACTGAGTATTCCCACGTACTTCTCATTTTTCTATTCCATGTATAAAGAAAGGGGCAGGGTATGAAGATGATCTCAACACTACCTCAGCTTCAACCTCTCTCTTTGGCTCCAAGTCAGATTTGTTTGCTACTAATGCCATCACCGATTTCTGATTTCCTGCGTTAAGGAGTTACGATTTTACTATAGTGAGATAGGCATTAATGAAACTATGATGAAAGACAGATAGAGATCAAGTTATCAATGTCCAAAAACAAGTATGAGTGGGTGATTATTGATTAAGGAATAAGGAGAGTGGCTTTATTTCCTACTTCTTTAATCTTTAGGTACAAACTTGAATTGCTGCAACAAGAAAAAAGAGCTGAAGCAGTACCTACTCATAGAATGCACGTAATGCAACCAAAAAATATAGATGCACTTAATAAACTCACGCAAACTCTAACTCAATTAGTAGTCTCTTCACTAATTTGATGTAGAAATATTTCAATATACTTATCACGTGATGTGAACCCAAAGATTCTGCTAACATCTGTTTATTTCCTGAGTTTGAGGCATTACCATGAGTTTGCAATTCCTGAACCCATTTTTTGGCTCGAACAAATGTATCCTGAAATAGAAGATCACAACAGACAAAAAGTTTTAAGATTCACTCAAGTGCATTAAAAGAAATACAACTTTATGATAGATATTGTTCCTAAGTATATATTACAAATGCAGTATTCAGTATTAACGCATCATTTCTTTTATTGCTATCCTTCTTCAGGGCAAGGTAACAGACAGAATTTAATACAAAAAATATCATATTGCAATGGAAGCACATTCTTCTCCTAACCATTACTATGACCTGAAGAAAAGGAAAGCATCCCAGAAATTTAACCTACCTGCTGTTAAGGTTTACAAGAATTAATGAATTACTGCCGAGCATGATGAGTCATGATCATTAATTTATTTACCGAAGCAGTTTTCCGATATCCATGCACAATTTACATTATCTGTCACTTCACAGTGTAGAACATTGATATTTCTGTCAGGCTGATATAGTAATGACCATTAAGACCATATAATGTCAAATTTGAGGCAGAGTATTACAACTTCTCTATCAGTTTATAATAATTTCAAACAAAAAAATTGCACTAGAGCCAAATGTTGTTGGCTTGCCATATCACAACTTCCAGTGTATATCCACTGGTAAACCAACCATACAACACAGGAATTGCTGAATGCTTGAAAATACTCACTACGCTTGAGATGTCATATACAACAATTGCTGCTGCTGCACCACGGTAGTACATAGGAGCCAAACTATGATACCGTTCCTGTCCAGCTGTGTCCCATATATCAAACTTCACGGTTGCTTCAGATAATGATAATATTTGGGTGAAAAAAGCAGCTCCTATGGTTGGTTCCTGTGCGTAGATTAATGTTAAGATTCCTAAACTGTAGTTGTTACCGTGCTGGGGATACTGTGATACTAAGAAAGCAGCTTTCAAATTTCAATTAATGGGACAAAATGGAAGTAAACCTGGTTAGGAAAGAAATGGCCTTTTACAAATCTCAATGCTATACTGGTCTTTCCAGTTCCCATATCTCCAAGAAGTACCTACAAGAAGGAGCATATTATATGAATCTATGTGTCTGATCTTAATGATTAATGAACATAATTTTAGATGAAAATTAACCAAATACTATATTGTATGGCTATGGGTAAAAATAGTGGATACTATAGGATATGATATACAAACATGATAAGTACTTCTTGAAGATTCTATACCGGTTAATGACGATTTAATTTTTAAAACGATACTAGAATTTATTCAAATTTTTTAGACTTAAAAAGCCATTCATTATTAGATAATTTGCAAATGTCCAACTCTTAGTGTATAAGAGGTGTTGAAGATCTTACTTATCTCATAATATAAACAAAGTATAAATACAAAGACAATTCTTATCTACCAAGTTAATTTTTAGAATTAAGTTGGGTGGAACTAAAAATATCAAATTGATATTTTGGTCTAATAATTACAATAAAAAATCTTATCGATTAATTGACCATGTGCTGTATTGGTCTCCTTTTTCTGTTTCTATTTCATATTTAGCAACGATCTATTCACATGAATGTTATTCTTGACATATTAATTATTCTTTCCTTTGTATATCCGACAAGTACGAATATTTGATACAGCATGGACAATATAATATGCAATGGATTTTTAAGCAGATGTAAAAATCGTAAAATAATCTTTTCAGGATTAGAAGCAAGGAAAGTGGGGAAAGGAGGAGATTAATTACAGATGCAACAAAGTGACTGAAATCTAAAAAGAAAAAAAGTAAAAAGGTAAGACATACCCACCAGCTTGGCTTGAATGATCTTGCTCCCTGGCCTTGCCATACTGCTAGGTTGAACAAAAATAAACAAATTGTAGAAGTTGCAGAAAAAGAAGGAGAAATTTATGACAAAAGAAACTACTAGCTAAATTTCTCACAGGTCACAGGGAACTTGACTAAGAATGCCCTTGACTAGTAGACTGGTAGTTTTTGTTTAGCATTGACTGTTTGTTAGTTGAATATAATTCTAAAAGTCAACGCCCCTATGATATTCATTCAACTTTTTGGTGCTGTTCTTATCCATTAAAAGGCATTCTCGTCAACAATATCACTTGTATGTCATGAGGCCTAACTAATTTGCTGCCGTATGAATGTATGAACACTGAACATAGAAGAAAATTCGGAAAAGAACACTTCAAAACATCTGATGCATTCCTGTCAGTCCATAATCTCCTTGCAAATCAAAAAGTGCCCCAAAATCAGTATTTTCTACTGAATGCTTCTGCCTTGTGTTCATTTTCATTTTCAAAATGCAATTGATTGACATAAACTTGAACTTAGTTTTGCTTGCAATCAATGCCAAATGAATTACAAGTTAAGAAAAATAGTCGCAACATATTCTAGAATATCAAATACTAACAAATATAAAATTTATGTAAATCTCATTAAATCCTGCTAAGACTTGAACCCTGGTCCTCTACATGTAAATTTTATTAAATAGTATTAATAAAAAATTCATTAAGTATATATAGGACTCACTCGATTCAATAATAAAAAAAGTGTTAAAAAATAACTAATAATAAATTAATAATCAGGTTAAAAAATAATCAATGTTGTTCTTGTTGTCATTAAGTTTAAATAATCTTTTATTTTTATTATTTATTTAGATTTTGATTTTTATAATTTAAAAATTATTTTTTGATTCTTATAGTTTTACTAGTTTTTATTTTGGTTCCTCAAGTATACGTACAATCTTATAGGACATGTGTTTTAACATTTTATTGGTAATATATAAGAATTAAAATCAAAATTCTCAAAACTATGGTATCTAAAAAAAAAATATACTTTTAAAATGTAGAGACAAAAATTAAGATCAAAATAAAGTATAAGAATGACAAATATATTTATTGACCTGTACAAGGTGTTAGCCAATTAGTATTTCTAGTTGTCATAAATATAAATAAATAGTAACTGGAATGTATTATAATTATACAGAGTAAAACAAATAAGTAAGTATTTGACGATAATTGTACTAGAAAAGTAAGAAGTATTTACAATATTTCCTTTTTAAAGATTAATTTTTAACTTTTAAATAATTGATAAAATACAGCGATATTTTTATTTTTAATAATTTTTGAATTATTAAATGAATAATAAACTCTACATAAATTATATTGTAACTTGCAAAAAGTGACTCTCAATCTGTCAATTGGACTTTTTTTTATATATATATTTTCTCTCTTATCCTATTTTTATGCACATTTCACACGTTAATTAATAAAAATAAAATTTCTAATCATCTTAAATTATTCTCTTTTTATCTTTATTTTTAAATTAAATTTTAGTTACATAAAAATAGTGTGAAAAAAGCAAATCCATTTTAACTTGTGCTTGAAGCATAAGACAATGGATGACTTGAGAAGGAATTTGAATTGAAGTAAGGAATAAGGAGAAAAACAAACTCAAGGTAGACAGAGACAAAATAGGAAAGCACAGCACAATTTCCCACGAGAGGCAACAGCAAGGAAAAAAAGAAGGAATCATGTGTTGTTGGATAATAAAGGCATGAATGAGAGATATTATTATTGAGAAATGATCAGAGAGAGAAAATGAGAATCTCAAAAAGTTTCTTCTACAACCTTATACTAAGGAAGCCTACTAATGAGAAAGAAAACTATTTATGGAGGCGTGGTGTTGTGAGCTGTGCGGTGAGTCTGGTGGTGTTGCTGAGCAGCCTATACATATTGTGGCCGTCGGGTCCTGATATGAAGATCGTAGGGCTGAAGCTGAGGCGAATGAAACTGCACCCTCTTCCACCAATGACCTTAGACATATCTATGCTTCTTATGCTCACAGTTCACAACGCCGATCTCTATTCTATGGACTTGGGGGCGGTTAACGTGGCAGTCGTCTACAGGGGGAAGATGCTCGGCCACGTCACCTCCGGCCACGTCCACGTCATGTCCAGATCCTCTTCCTACGTGGATGCTGACGTGGAATTTGCTGGCATCACTGTCCTCCCTGAACTCGTCTTGCTGCTTCAGGACCTGGCCAAAGGTATCCTACCCTTTCATACAGTCAGCCATGCTAGGGGTCATTTGGGCCTACTCTTCTTTCACTTCCCCATCAAGGTACCCTTAATCTAATTTTCCATTTTCAATTGCAAGTTCGAATTCATACAATAATTAAATTTCTTTTAATACATATTAGATTTTGCTGATGCTGCTGTATGTAATATGATAATATCCCACAGGCAAAACTATCATGTGAGGTTTTGGTCAGTATAATAAACCAGACGATTATTCGTCAACATTGTCTCCACCAGGTAAGCTTAATTAATTACACTTGCCTAGTTGCCTTATTGAGTGTGATACAATTTGTTGATAAAATTCTTTTTTTTAATTAATATTTTTTTATTGTACTGAATCTGTTTATGATTTCACTTCAGTGACCAAACAGGGTCGGTCCCAGAAGAGTCCAAAGAAGTTACCCCCCACTATGTACACATCCATTCAAATTTAGATAGGTGGAATTGATAAAATAAAAAATTAAAATTAGTTATGTATGTTCAACCTAAGAAAAAAGTTACAATATTGATCATTGTTGTAACAGTGGGTAAAGATCATTCATGTAAATTATGCTCTTTTATTTTTTTGGGATTTAAATTATGCTTACATCCATATACATCCCTATATTTTGATTCTGTAACAAAATAGCTAATTTTAATATGTATTTCTTTTCCGCTTTTTGGACCGATTTTTTTTTTTATTATTATTATTATTATTATTGTAACGTTTTTAATTAGCACTTAAGGTTATTGCTTTGGATATTTCGGTTGGGAAAGGACCTTAAGGTGGTAGGGGTCGAAGCCGTACAGGTTGTAGAATAATGTCGCGACCATCATGTTATTACTACGCTCAGTAAACTAGTGGGACTATCAACTTCTGGTTGGTTAGGTAATTATTATTATTATTTATTTTAAATCAACTTTTCTTGTTAGTTAGTTGAGTTAACTAATAGAAAAAAAATTAAAGATAAAAATAAAACAGTGAGCATAGACACCCATTGTTGATTTAATCAGATCTAATTCTGAACCAAAATAATTGTGTGTGTGAAAAGAAAAAATTTAAATATTAATTTAATCTTTAGAATAGTGACTTTTTTTATTTTGATTTTTTAGATTTTTTATATTTATTACATATCACATGTAGTTCTTTTTTATTAAATTTTTAAAATTTTTATTAATTAGTTTAGTATTATTAACTTTTTTTAATATATAAAATTTAAAAACATAATTTACTTAAAATAAAAAAATTATACATAATTATTTTGTCAGACTTATTGATGATCTAATAAATTATTAAACTATTAAAGTCGTTATTATGATATCATTTAATGTTATTATTTTATAATAAAAATTAAAATAAAAAATTATAATATTCAAAGAATTAAAATAAAAAGATTCTCAAAAACTAAA
>JAMLFT010010682.1:0-11649 GCA_026544285.1 Pachyrhizus erosus
AGTTTTATATAAATTAAAATTAATTAATATATAAATTAATTTATAGAAGTTTTCTTATATTAGATTTTTTTAAAATTATTTTTAATTTATATATAAGATCATTTTAATTTATGGAGATGTTTATTTTATTTTTTAAAAGTGTTTTTATATTCAAACAAACTTTTAAACGTGAATGTGGGTTGTAATTAAATATATGCACGTATTTCTATATTGATTAAAATAAAATTTACCAGTCTTACATACATAGAAAATAAAATAAAATAAAGTTGGGTAACAAATAAAACTAGGTCTTAACCTCATCAGTCACCTAGAAAATAAAAGCTATGAACACACCGAAAGAACATACAGTATATCGAAGAGGATGCAATAACATGGAAATTGAAAAATGTAAAGTCGAATATCCCATTGACCTGGGATACTTTTGAACAAAGTTTTATTTTTTGGGCACATTTATGGAAGAAGATTGGTGGATACCGAACTCCAATATAGACACCTAGAATGATAGTGAGAAAGAGAGAAATATAAATATAACATGTGATAGGGTATAATAGAAAGAGAAAAATAATAGGTATAAACAGAGTATTTAATATACAGAAGTGTTTATATATAATTATTATATTGTGTATTTATTGCACATGTCATGAAACAGCAACCGAGTAGCTTGTTTGAAAACCATATTATATGCTTTTGAAAATTTATAAATGAACTGCAATGGGATTAGTTGGGGGTGTGACGATGCACATTAAATCTGCAAAAGTAAATAAATAACTAATCTAATTTCTTTAACTTTTCAAACAAAATATATAGCAAGAATAATATGTATTGTATGGATAATATTTTATGTAAAACGTAAGAGGTATAAATAAAAGTATTATAAACAATAAAGATATACGCATAATTAATTTAAATAAATATGGAAAGTGTTTTAAAATTTGAATTTAGAAGAGAAATTAGTTGTTCAAAGATTGATAAATTATTATCTGTCGATTGAGTGTTAAGTACTGATCCGTTGCATTGCATGCTTAAGAAAGAAGTTTATTTATTAATCATGATACACTATATTGTTACTAATATTTTTTAGTATATATGTCCTTTTCATTATTAGATTTGTATTGCATGCAGAATATTTGTTGAAAAAAAAAGTTATATAAGTAACTTAGATTTAAGTATAAAAAATATTTTATTTATAAAATTAAAAAATCTAGTTTGATCTTTGCAATTGAAAAATGAATTTTTAATTGATAAAATGCATTTAAAAGTACTTAAATTTGAAATTTTTGAAAAAGAAATATTCATGAATAAAAGAAAAGATTAGAAACATAGTAACTTCATAATGTTTACAATATAAAAAAGTTGTAATTAATTAACTCGTGAAGTCACATCAAAAGAACAAAAATAATATTTGAAAAACACATAAATACATATGTGAAATACAGTTGAATCGTCTTTGTAGTAACTGTTATCGAAATTAAGACCTAACTGACTTTTGAATTCAAAATTAGTAAATATATTTTATTTTTTTTGTTGATGAGATGATAGATGAATGGGAAACTCTTTGTCTTTTATAAAACTTAGATTTCAGTTTCTCAATGTAGCATTCATTTGAGGTAAAAGACAGAAATACTTACGTGAATAATAACATAGTTTGATATAATAAAAAATATGGTGTATAAATACTTTACATAAGATGTCCCACTTACAAGTAGCTTCGCCAGTAGGTTCCTGGTAAGAAATTTACATATAAAACTTGTACACCTATACGTATATTGTAATCACAAGTTTTAGTATGAACAAGACATTTTGAAACACTTTAGATAATTTTTTCTTGATACTTAATAGACATTTATAAAGATAGTATGAAAAATGTAAAACAATTTTACATAACCAAGATATAAAGTTTCATGCATAAGTGAAAGTTGTAAATAGATAATACTAAGATCTATAGTATATGATAGACCGGTACATGTGATTTTCATACATATAATCATCCAAAATCCTTATAGGACCTAACCTGATATAGCTACAACATGAAATGTGAAATAAACATAGACTATCCTAATCATTAGCAACACTCAAAATTTCCTTAGACACTCAATAAAATTGCAATCATCATGTTCCTATTCATTGACTAGAGGTGTACTAAATAGTAAGATGAAACCTTTTCACCATCCTTATCACTACTATTATCATATTTCTTTTGAACCTATTTGAGTAATTAACTCAACAAAGTCCCTTAAGGCTTTAGAAAGGCTAATAGTATAATAAAATGTAGGCATGAGGGGGAAAATCACCCTTCCTCATGGTCATCCTACTCCTACCTCCTTTGAAACTCAAAGTTGGTGGTGCTTGTTGCTTGTTGCTTGATAGGGGCAAGACATCTCATTGGTATTGTCGTAGTAGCCATGGCATCTAGGACAACTATAACTTGCTCCTTGAAGCATAACACAACTAAATCCATATATATGGAAGAAGTTTGGTCCTTGTTAAGTCAAATATGAATTAAGCTCCTAAAGTTTGTTTCGATGTTGCAAACAATAAAAAGGTGTTATTGTATGAGACAGACAGACAGTCTATCTGATGCTTTATTAAACAGATCGTCTGTTCATTGTCTAAAGACTTTGTTTTGTTACACTATCTATTTATATATATCATTTGTCAATTACTTCAAATAATTTAAGCATTTATGATCATCTGTAGTTATTAGATAAGATTGTTTCAATGTATAAGGAGGAAAATCTTGAAGCATATTGAAAGGAGACTTCCTATCACCTATAAAGTCACACCCTGTTGTAGTCATAATATGTAGAACACACAATCTACATTTTACTATTAAAACTTGATAGGAGCCTACAAAAAGAGATAAGTAGGTTACATTATCAATATATTAGGTGACTAGTTAGTGAAAACAATTAATACAATATTTAATGTTGGTTTATACCACTCACCAATAGAAAAAGGAAGAAAATCGTTGTAAGATAATAAATACTTAAATAAGATACCTATAAATAGAGGAAGACTCAATACGTGAACATGTTAGAGAATTGATTATCAAGTTTTCCTTATGCTTTAAAATTCTTTTAAGTCTTCTCTTTGCAAAAAGCCCTTCCTATTTTCAAACTCTCAAACACTTAACATATTTAAGAGTTAGACTCTTATATCTTGTTTATATTTGTCTACTATAGATGTTAAAGAGTCACTTGCACCCTTCCCTTTAAACCTATGAGGTTAAGCCAAAGGTAACTTGTTAAAGAATACTTAGCTGTTGTAGCTTATAGAAGCAAAGAAAAATATATTTTTATATGAGCTAGAAGTGGCATGTCAAAAAAATACTTGTTGTTGATATAGTGGAACTTGGTGGTTTGTCAAGAATTGGACGTAACTTTAGTGGTAGAGGTGAATCAATATAAAAATATTTTATATGTTCTCTTTATTTCCTAATTTTACTAATAAGACAAATTTTTGTTTCTCTAAAAATATTTTTAAATCATCTGTATCTTCTATGCTTTCATTTACACCTTTTGTAGAAAGACAAACGATACTAGTATTCTTTTTTTCAACATTTTTTTGCAAAAAAGTTTTTAAAACACAATTCAACCCTATTCTTGTGTTTTTTGTTTACTTTACAGTTTGATATCAAAGCTCACCTTCTTATGGGTTGAGCACCTAGAAGTGTCTAAAGGAAAAGATCCTAAGATGGTCAACCACGAAGGACAACTCATTCCAAAAAGAACTTCCTTGGTCAAGCCTTTAACCTTTCTTGGAGAGGACTATCCACATTGGAGAGATCATATTAAGATGTACATAAAGTCAACACAATATCAACTATGACATATTATTGTCAATAGTGATATTCCTATTACTCGTCTAGAAGCTTAGTGGACCTAGGAAGATTTCAACAATGCACAACTTAACACCAAAGCATGCTACACCATCACGTATGCTCTCATATGGAAAAAAACATAACAAGTTTTCCGCTCTAAAGACTACAAAGGAGTTATGGGGTGTCCTTAGAATAAACTATGAAGGAATTGAGGATGTTCGCTTGAGAAAAGTTGCAACACTCATGTGGCAATACGAGAACTTTGCTATGAAGGAAGAAAATATCATAGATCAAAATTTTGGAAGATTCTAAACTATCCTAAATGGTATTTATTGTCTTGGTCATTCCTTTACCAAAGCACAAAGCAATTTGAAGATCCTAGATAGTCTCACAATGAAATGTGAGATGAAGGCTACAATTGTTGGTGAAGCTAAAGATATGAAGAATCTCTCCCTAGATGAACTTTTAGGAACCTTAAGAGTTTATGAGGCCAAAGTTCTTGTAGAGAGCCAACTAACTTAACAAGGATTTTCAACTCTTTTAGTAGGAGAAACCAATCAAAGAAAGGAAAAGAAGAAGTCAAGTAACAAAACCTTAAAAGTAGAAGCATTTGAAAAGACTGAAGAAAGTTCAAATGGATTTATTAATGACAAAGTGTCTTTCCTCTCATAAAAGTTCAAAAAAATGTTGAAGATGAAAGGAAAGTACAACCATTCCTCCTCCAAAAATAAGGATAAATATAAAAGAAAAGACATGGAGGAAAATAGTGATATTTCTGCTTCGAATGTAGGAAGCTTGGACATATCAAGGCAGATTATCCTAGACTCTAGAAGAAGAGGAACTCAAAGAAAAAAAAAAGTTTGATGGGCAGATGGGAAGATTTAGACAATGATAGTAGCGACTCAAAAAATGATAAGAAAAATCTCTATTTGATGGTTAACATAGGCATAAATGTAGAGGTAAAATGTGCATCTAAATCCTCTTCTTCTTCAGACAATTATTTTGATTATGAAGAAATGCCTTATGAAACTTTTCTTCAAAATTCACATATGATTTCTCTTCAATATGAAAGATATAAACAAAAATATCAAGAAATAGTTTCTAAAAATCATATTTTAAAGAAATCAATTGAGGATCTTTGCAGAAAAGTCAAAACTCTTGAACAAAATTTGTTAAAATATTTATACAAGGATCATAAAATTTGTAAGTTTGAGATCCAAAATCTAAAAGATGAACTTATCTATTTACACAATTACATTTCCAAATTTCTAGGTGGATTTATTACTATTTAAATACTTTTGAGTAATCATCAACATCCATATGATAAATCTGTTAGAATTAAAGATGTGGATGAACGTCAAACCTCTTAAATATCTATGATTTTGATGATAACAAAAGAATAATATAATTTAATAAGTACTAATGATTTGATGAATATGTTAACATGAATATGTCTTAATGCAACGAAAAGGTAGTATCTCTTAATACAGACGTATGATATAAATACAAAATAAGCTAAGCGACCTAAGTGTTAAAATTATAGACAGTCTAAATGAAATTTGTAGTAAATATACATTTAATGAGTTTTCATGAAAATTGTACATCCTAGACGTATAATTTGAAAATATATCCTAAACTAAGAAACATCCTTAAGAAACTTCAACCTTGTTTTGTACTACACTGTTATTAAGTATGACCATTCTTTAATGCTTTGAATGCCTAGGATAGATGATGCAACAAATTATCCATGTTTTTTTCTTATGACTTTCCTAATGTTTAAATTCAAATGTCCGTTTAATGAAAAACAACAAACATGGTAAAGATAAACAAACTTCTATATCAAAATATCATTGAACTTTGAAGTCTACCATCAAAGAAAAGATTGAAGTAGGAATGTTAAGAAGAGCAGTTGATTTGCCAAAGACAAAGGACAAGTATATTCTCTTTCCTCTAATAGAAGTTGAATTTCTTTAGCAATAAGACATAAAATAGAGTCATGTATTTAATGCACATCAAAATGAGAACAAGAAAGAAGAACATTGAATCATAACAAACATCTTTCATCTCTGCCTATAAATACAAGAGCAAGAAGACTTTGAAGAAGTTAGTGATATATGTACATTTGAAAAAACTTTATTCTAAGCTCTCACATGTCTTAAATATCTTCTTCAGATTTTACTCTGTAATTATTTTATATCCTTTGTTCTGCTAAGTTACAATCTTGTGCTAGAAGTTTCATATCCCCACTTTGAGTTATTTTGTATATTGTAAAGGTTTGAGAAAGAAAAAAGTAACTTAGTGTAAAATAATACTTGGGATAACTTAATTAGGAGATTAAGTGTTGTAGTCAAAAGTAGCAGTTAAAGTTTGTGTATAGCTAGTAGTGGTAAATTCATTACTCATGTTGTAAATAAGTTTTTGTTGAGTGGAATCTCTCTCGGGTTAAGGAAGAATTGGATGTAGCTCAAGAGTTGGAGTAAACTAGTATAAAAATATTTTTGGTGTTGTGTTTATCCTTCAAAGTTTATGTCTATGTTTGTGACATCATTTTTCATTTATTTCATATGTATTTTCCAAAAGGTTTATGAAAAGCTTGTGAAAAGCATACACACACACATACTATTCAACCCCTCATTCTAATATGTTTTCTAAACTTTTAGTTGGTATCAAAGCTCATGCTCTAGGGGTTAAGTATCTAATAGTGCAGGGGATAAACGATCTTGAAGATGGAAAGCGAAGGACATGCAACCAACTTGCCTCTTATGTTCAAAGCAGTTAAATACAATTACTAGAACAACAGGATGATAGCCTATTTTGAGTCATGTTACACAGACATAATGGATGTCATATAGTTGGGAGATTATTCCTATGGATGCAAATGATATTCCCACTCACAAGAGCAACTATACAATGGATCAGAAAACCAAATTTCTCTCAATTCTAGAGTAAGAAATTCCTTGTTATGTGCCTTGTTACAGAAAGAATACTCCAAAGTTAGTAGGTTTAAAAGCGCTACAAATATATAAGACATTCTTGTCAAATATGAAGGCATTGACACTATTAAAAGGAACAAACTCATTTTTCTCATTAGAAAGTATGAGTTATTCAAGATGGAGGAGAACGAAGACGTCCAAACCATGTTTGGATGATTTTAAATTATTCTTAATGAGTTGAAAGCTCAAAGCAAACATCATGATAATTTTGATCATCTTGACAAAATCCTCAAAAGCTTGTCTAAAAGTTGGAGACCATAAGTCACAATTGTTCTAATGTCTAAGAATTTGGAATAGATCTCAATAGAGGAGCTAGTGAGAATTCTTAGAATCCACATGATTGAGCTCGATTAAGATGAAAGAAAGAAAGACAAATCCATTGCTTTCTTTACTCAAAAAGTCAATAAGACTTCTCCTTCAATGTTCAAAGCCATGGTGGATGACGAATCCACTAGTCATCAGAGCAAGGAAGAGAACTCAGATGATGACAAGATCTCTTTTATTTCAAGGAAGATCCACTCTGTGTGGAAGAAGAAAGGAGAATCTTGCAAGAAAAACTTAGGAAAGAAGTTTCCTAAGGAATCCAATGATAGAAAACCCACAGTCTACGATGGGTGTAAGAAACTTAGAAATTTAATTCTGAATGTTCATAAGTTGCCAAAGAAGAGGAGAAAAAGAAGACGAAGAAAACCTTCTTCAAGAAAAAGAAGAAAGGCTTGATGATCACATGGGAAGATCTAGACAAAGATATGTTTGAAAAAGAAAACAATGAAAAATATATGCTAAAACACTTAAAATTAAGGACTTATAAACTAAAGTAGAGAAAGGAAGTATTGAGAAACAAGTTTAAAGTATAAGAAATTAAGATACAAGTTTGGATTAGAAAAGAAAACATAATTACTTAAAACTCCATACAATTGTTTGATACATATATACATGTACTTTATATTAAAAAAGAATTTGATCAAAGCATCTAGTTTGTATAAAGGAATACTAATTTTAGTCTATATACTCTTAACAAAACCAAGAATCTTAATTGATCAAAGCTTTGTAAGTATGTGCTCTGCACTCACGTACACTATTTATTTTCCAAACATGATCAATGGCCTCTTAGCATGTTTAAGCAAACAAATAACTTCCTTAATCTTTGAATTGTGTAACACCCCAAAATCTTGAATATTAGGAGCCATTCATCAAGAAACCCTTACTAAGACTCGGTAGTCATATTAATTACATTACCTATATGATTATTTATTATATTGTATATTATTATTATTATTAATATTATTGCATGATATTTAGTGTTATTATTATTGTATGAATGTTATTAGTATTATTATATCTTATTGGTAAAAATTAGTAAGAACGAGTTTATAGGACACCAAAGAGAAACTAAGGCCTAATAAGGGACTAAACCCATCCAAACACTATGCCTACCTATGTTTTATAGGAAAAGAAAAGAGATAGAGATGAGAATTAACCATCATGAAATGAAAAAAAAGATGTAATATCTTAAATTCTAGTGTGTAAAACACGTATTGGATTTTCTTTCTTATCAAAACATTTTTGTTTCATATAATTTCAAAAATATATTTTAGACTAAAAGAAATATAGCGAAATATGACAAAATATTTAAAAACATTTTATTTGTTAACTTGAAAGTAGGAAACAGAGGTGTAATGTTTAAAATGGATCTTGTTAACAAAAATATAGAGTAAATAATGTGACCTCAAGAATTAAAAAATCATGGAAAGCAAGAGAAGTTCAATATATATATATATAAAGAGTTATTTGGAAAATTGTAAAAGTGAATATATAAGCATTTATGGATGATACATAACCCACCTCAAATAGTAAGCCAAAAATACAAGTGTCAAAAACACTAGATGATTGAATCTTAGGTTTATCCATAAATACATAAAAAAGGAAACTTAAACTCAAAGCATTAATCTTTAGCCTTCGATCTTATGTGTGTCCACTACACCAAGCGTGGATTAGCGGGTTGAAAAGGAGAAAAAATTCCTCTAGCAAATTCCCCAAGAAATGACCTCATTAGGTATTCCTTCATATCATCTTTAGGGTACTCCTCTAGATCCTCTTCAAGGTACTCCTTTGGATCCTCGTCTGACCAACTTGAACCTCCTATAAAAGGGGTTGTCTTTGGTATTTCAGTCTTTTCCCATTATATCTCAGCCTTTTTTCTGGGTACCTCAGCCTTTGTTTTAGGTATCTTAGTCTTTGCCTTGGATACCTTGGCTTTTGCCTCAAGTACCTTAGCCTCTACCTCAGATTCATCTCCTAGATAATGAGGTGTTGAAGACGATGATGAAGATGGGAGCTCCACGACCTCTCTAGGTTTGACGTGATGGAAATGGGGCGACATAGGTTTGTCTACCACAAGGAATGATTGTACGCCTTGGACAGTAAGTTAGCCACGTCCAACAATGCCAAGATAAAATGAAGATGGCCAACAATGTGGTCCTCACTCATGACCACGTCATGAGTTAACCTCCTATCCATGCAATTAATCCGCAAGTGATGTTGGGGCTCCACCATTTGTGTCTATTTAAGAAAAAAGAAAAAATGAAAGGAATGAGTCTTATTGCTTCATCAAGAAACACACAGATGACTTAAGAAATCACGAACAAATGATCAACCACACTCATGTGGTTGTTTAATGTTCTCATCTGTAGTATTAAAAATTTTAGTGCCAAATTCTCAAAATAGTCTTCATACTTGCCAATTGCCATTGGAACTTCCGAAACTCAGTGGTCTTTAAATTTTTGGAAATGTGGATGGATATTGGGAATACATGCTTCACTGTAGTACAATAACAGGCTCTCACCAATAAGGATTCGACATCGTAAATTGTTAGGGTTACCAATCTAGCTTGTGCTCATGCATTACTCTGTGTCATATTCCCAAGGCATCGTAACCCTTATGATTCACATCTCAAAGTGCTTGTGTATTGTCCATCCATTTTTTGAGGAATTACTCCTCAACAACTTATCCTTATTATGATTATCCTTTTTCTATTGTTATGGGTGAGGTTATACTAACATGGTTGCTAAGCATATGGAATTGGTACACGACCCTCAAGGTCTTGTGCCTCAAGTCATAAACATATACCTTAGGCAATGAGATGAAGGGTTCTGAGGTTGTTCTTAATTTTTTTTCTCTCAAATTGAACTTAGAAATAATTTTTATTCAAGTAGGGGTAATTTTGGAATTTTGTAAAAATAATTTTTATTTTTACCAAATTTAACAAAATAAATTTTCTGATATGTTTCTCCCCTTTAATCCTATCATAGGTAAAATTTTCAGAATTTTTAGAGACCATTAGAGGTCTAAATTGCTCAAAACAGATGTAAAATAAAATAAAAAGAAATTTTTAAAGGAATGGGTATTTTTGGTAATTTGGTCATCTTCAACCTTTGGAAGGGATTTCAAACCAGAGAATTTTGAATTTGGGGACTTTTGTTCTGGGCAAGTTTAAGCCAAATTAAACTTATAGAAACATTCCCTGACTCAAGACGAACCTATTCTGGGGTTTAATTCGAATTCAGGTGCTTTCTAATGGCCAATTGGAAGTAATTTTTCTTTCGTTTGAAAACGAGAATTTTTCTTTCGATTATAGAGATTCATGGAGTTTCAGGGTGTGTAATTTTGCAAAAATGAAATACACATAATATAGAATAGTTTTGTAATCTAAATTAGAAGAAACGAAGACTTCTCTTACCTTAATTCGAAGCTTTGAATTTTTCTTCAATGGAGGCTCGAGATTCTTTGTTATTTCACGTTTCTAAGCTTGTTTCTTCTATTTCTTCTTTCCAACGTATTCCTCGATGAATTGTGAAGCTAATAGAAGTGATTTGAGGAATTTTGGTGGGTCAGAGAGCAAGTTTGAGTGAAGAATTTTCTCTGTGTTTTTCTACTCTTCAAAGCTACCTATAATGGTGTTTTATAGCCTCTATCCACCGCCTACGACAGTTATTTTATTCATTTTAGGGCGATTGTAGCCTTGCTGAGTCAGTAGCCTAGGCAGCGCAGGCTGGGCGACAATTGTGGGCTTCTTTGAAGCTTTTGGAAGAACTTCCATGGCAGTTGAAGAAGATGACTCAGATTGGGAAGAGATAACACTATTTTAATTTGGTAAGTTATCAGCGATGGACCTAGCGGTCTAACTAGAAACTTCATTCTTCTAATTCTCTCAACGCCTAAAGGGGGACCAGTTCGAATCCCAGCCAACCCCATTTGCAAAAATCTGTTTTATTTTTTTCAATTAACCACGTGCCTTATCCCTTTTATATTTGTTAGTTGCCTAAATTGCTACCCACATGAGGTAGCTCAGTTGACAAACTAAGCCTCTCTCTCTCCACCTCACGGATTGGGGTTCGAACCCCAGTTCTGTTTTTTTCTTTTTTCTTTTCTTCCCTTTTCTCTTTTCTTTTTCTTTTTCTTTTATTATTTATTTTTCTATTTTTATGTTTTTATTTACTATAAATTTATTTTTACTCCTAAAAATTTTAGAAAAATTCTTATATATTCTTTTCTTGATTACTTTAATTTTTGTAAGTTTAAAAATGATAAATAAATAAAAATAAATATATGAAAATTTTTTAATTAATAATTATTTACTTATTAATTTCATTTCTAAAAAAATCTTAAAAAAATTTTCTTCTCTGTATTTATTTTATCTTTTTCTAATTTCTTAACTATGATTTATTTCTTTGTTTTTTTTTCAATTCTCAATTTTATATTTTTCTTCAAACATTTCTTTATTATTTTATTTATTTGTTAAGTTTTTTATTTCTAAGTTAATTATTTATTTATTTT
>JAMLFT010010683.1:0-11649 GCA_026544285.1 Pachyrhizus erosus
AATATTTAAATGATTAAAATCATATAATTATAATATTTAAAAAATTAAAAATACAATTAATCTTAAAAATTAAATATTTTATTACATAATTAATTGAAAAAATTATCCTCCACATACTAATCTTATGATAACATGTTCATAAATATGTATCCTTTTCTATCCTTCTTTCCGTTTCTGACAAACACATTATTCCTGCCAAATAAAAAAAGCCTGTGGTCTCGTACTGAATTTATCTTGATCAATAATCAGATAATGTACAACTAAATCATCTTTAATATCTGTCCTTTTCCATGCTTCTCTCCGTTTCTCGCAAACTCGAAATTACCCTTTCATATTAGGATGGAAATATTACCCATTCCGAATGCCAAAACCTAACAACACCCATCTTACCCGTCCTTGCTTCTGACCATTGTGAGCTGATCCTCAAGATTAGCCTCATTAATAATGTGTATGGATTTCACATTTGATTTCAAAATTATGTTATTTCATATTTAAAGCATAAGCTTGTATGTAATACCAGTTTCTGATTTTTCACATCGATTATGCACGTTTTCGTTATTTGGACACAACCAAAAGCGCATTGAGACTTGTACTATTAAACTAGAACATAAAATCATGTTAAAATAGTAGAGGTCCTTTCCATTTTTCATAGTAAATTGCCATCTCCATTTCTGTGTTTTTGCCGTACGTCATTGTGGGTGGGTGTGGGAGTTGATTTTTATTTGCTGAAAGGGACTTAACGATTTTATTTTGTTGTCATACACTTGCCGGTTTGA
This sequence comes from Pachyrhizus erosus, assembly GCA_026544285.1. Classification (NCBI taxonomy): domain Eukaryota; kingdom Viridiplantae; phylum Streptophyta; class Magnoliopsida; order Fabales; family Fabaceae; genus Pachyrhizus; species Pachyrhizus erosus. The sequence continues at coordinate 777 of JAMLFT010010683.1, forward strand.
TTGCTCAGTAACTTGTTAAGAAGGAATGTTGGAAAAAAGGACAATTGACAACGCAACAAGGGAAGAGGGAGAAAATGTTAAAAAAGTTCAGACCATTATACTAAAAGACGAGTATCATAATCCCGTTGATTAAATCAATATAATATCTTTGGTCTCTATATAAAAATTATTCAGTGTGATATATATTTGTAATATAAACTTTCAATCTAATGAAAAAAATTACAAGATATTCCGATGTGTTTGATAACACATTTTTTACCTTTAAACATGGATCCGCCAAGTAATTGATAGCTGTATAATAACATTTGTTTTTATCCAAGATTACTCCTAGAATTAACATATCTCTAATTCAAACTATATAATATCATAATTTAAGTCTATAATCTAATCTAAATTTAATTATATAATGTCATAAATCTAATATCTAATATGATGGCTAAACTTTATTTTATTTACCGATTACTATGTACGTTTTCATTGGATTTGCGTACTACCGAGGTATAGAGGAAAATTTTCTCTCTCTCTCTCTCTTTTTGCCGTTTCTAACCATAAACATAATCTCCATTACTTACTTTTCCTCTTATTATGATTATCTTATTGTGGCTTTATATCGTTAATTTCGAATTATATAGTTAAGCACACAGGAGACTAACGGTACTACATTTCGAAGCAACGAATGGGAAGGGAGGGATGGAAAACTGAGAATATTTCTTTCCTTCCACATTTTGGCATCATTTAAAAACTGGAAGAAGAGAAATATTTGTGAGAGCCATCCATGTTTCTACTCTTTCCAAATTCAACGGAACCCATGGGAAAGTTATTTAGTTTTTGTAATTAAAAGACTATATTCTTATATTTACATACTTCACTTTTTAATTGAAGGTAATTATGTTATTATATATATATATATGTTTAATTTTATTTTCTTTCACTTTTTTTTTTTATCAAATAACTTGTAAAATCGTTTATTTTTTACTTTTTTTTTTTATTTCTTTCACTTTCTTTCTTAAAGCAAACTCATTATTGTGTATGAATTATGGTAAAGTAGTTGTCCGATAGATGTCCTTCTCTCACACGTAACTGCTTGTGATAATTGATTGTCAAATGTCAAAGTAATTTGGACTATTTGTCTCCCTTTTTTCATTAGGAGTCGTGTGACTTGAGTGATTGAGGAGGATATCAAGAACCATTTTGGTAGCAGAGGATCAGCTGTAACTTAAAACCAATTTTCAGTGGCCACTACCATATGCCCAACAAAAGTGATTACAAGCACATGATTTTCTGCACGAGAGTGGACCCGAGACACAAGTAGCTAGAATGCTAGATGCAGTGCTCCTGCAGCCACTACATATTTGCAGCTGATCAATTAGCTACGTTGCTGAATCACTTATCTATGCGTATACCCACAAATTAAGCCTCTTCTACTTTTTCTGCGTAAGAGTTCCATCTGCCTATAACCTAAACGAAAGTTTCGTTGAGATAAAAGTACGAGGAATGAAAATAAACAAAAATAAGAAGATTGAAAAAATGAAAAAAAAAATGGTTTTATTGAGATGAAAGAGAATTAAAAGTTTTAAAAAAATGTGATACCTATAAAAAAAAAGCTTTTCAATGCAAAAATGAGATAAAACATATCTTATAAAAACAAATCGTACGCGTTTTGTCATTAATATATATATATATATGTATGTATATATATATATAATAAAAAGAAAATAACTAATAATAATAAATATTAATAACAAAAATAATAGTAAAATAAATAATAATAATAATAAATGTCATTTTATTCTTTTCTTACTTATTAAACTATTTTAATTTAAATATTTTTTTTTTCATTTCAATCAAATAATTTTATTTTTCATTTATTTTTTATTTTATTTCACTTCTTTGCATTTCTTTTTTTTTTTACACTTTTATTCTTTTTCTTTTCTTACAACTAAACATAAACTTAGTGCACCTTGATTTTAATTTTCTTAAGAAATATATATTTTTTAACATCAAACTCTTTCAAGAAGTTGCCATTTTTTTACTCAGAAAATAAATTCAAACGCACGTCATTAAAGATAATTTTTTAATTTGAATATCCTTTGATAAAAAATCAATGATTAATCTATTAATATATTGAGATTTATTTAAATAATTGTTTTTTTAACATATATTTTTTATATATAAAAATAAAAATTAAATCCTAATCACATATTTAAAAAAATAAAATTTACTCACATGTTACAGTGTTACATTGATGATTAAGAATAATTCTATTCCCACGCATAAACAGTACTACTCATATAATCAGTTGTTTGACGGTACCAATAGAACAGGAGTACGTACTAGCATTTATTATCACAGTTTCAAAATCTACGGTCCTTGTTGAACCATGAATTGCAGCTTATTATTTAGCTTGCTCATTCATATGAATAGGTTCTGTAGCATAAGTAATTAACCCGAAATCATTAATTACTATGACTAAAAATTATGATCAATTTTATCCACAGGAATCTGATTAGCACCGATGTCAGCAGCCGGTAAACCGAGGCATGATATAGTCCTGTTGAATTTCTTTGGAGTTTAATAATGAAAGGTGCTCAATTAAATAAAATTTATGTGTTCAAAACTTTTCGAACAACCAAGTTGGAGATATCTTTGTCATGTATATATAACAAAAATATTAAATTGTACGTGTAAATTTAGGTTTACGTATTCTTTGACCTCATTCTCCCTGCTCTTAGTATATATGTTTATTACTGTATTTGACCTCGTCCAACTCTCCTGCCACCAGCCGCTATCCATGTCCTTTTTTGGGCTCTTCGAATCGCTTTAGCCTGTTACGTGTGACTGATATGTGAAAGAAAAAAGAACCTATTGATGCGTTAGCTTAGCTAGGTTCAGTCATGTCTTTTGAAAATGAAGGAAGCTTTTGACCTTCGTGTTCACTCATCAGAGCATTATTATCGCATGACTAACTTTGAATGACAATGTGCCATTTGCGTACCCGTCTTGCTTGACTAAAAGCTGCCAATGCTTGACAAAAAGGCTAAAGCTGTATTGAAGCTTTTGGTTGAACCAGCAAACAAGTCATGGACATTGGATGGTACCTGTACCAATATACAAAGTTAATTTACTTTCATCATCATGACGTTATTATTTATCAAGTATAAAATAAAATAATTTATATATATCAAGTAATAGTGGGGCACATCAGCCTAAATGGCCTTGATTTAGGTGGTTTCGATCATCCTTTCTTTTTTGTCAAATTTCAAGGGGAATGGAACTCAAATTTTGAAGCAATACATGCTTGCACACATAGCTGTATTCCGATCGATCTCGCCAATAACCATACGAGTATGCTAATATTCTTCTTGAGTAGTGGACTATTGCTATTAGGATTGGCATCAATAAATTCATTAAATTAAGGCAAATACTGGTCAAATCTCGAGTTCTACTGGTGTTTGGCTAAACAATACGATTACATGCTGGTTCATAAAATACTTGAAGTAGTGATCCTTATTTCCTCGATAATCACCGCAATCTTGCGTAATTATATATATTTATGCCACCAGCGTAGTGGTCCTCACTAACTTAGCTATCTACAACAATAAAATCGTGGACTTTTTTCTAAAAAAAATAATTAAACTTTCGAACAACGTTTATAATGGAAGTTGTTTATAAAAAAAAAATACTATGTACGTTAATATTTATCATATTTCATTACTTAATTCATCAAGATTAAAAAAATATAGTTAATTTAGTTAATAATAATAAATTTATCTTAAATTTATATATTTTAAAAAAATATCATTATCATAAATAATTTTTTATTTTTTTAAATGTATTTTAATATTATATTTCTATTATTTAATTATGAATATTTTAGTTTAAAAATAATTAATGCATGAGAGAATATGAATGAAATCTTATATAAAACAACAATAACAATAAAGTCTTATCTTATTAAGGAAAGTCGACAATATAAATCACATGATGTCATTTGGCACGGTTAAAAATTAAAATTTAAAAAATATTAAGTTTAAGATTATATCTCCTAACATTTTTTTTGTCTCCCTCTTCTCCTTTTTCATAGACTAAAACACATGCAATCTATTATTTTAGCTGAGATTTTTTGTGACTTTCTTTATACATGTTAAAACTACCTTAATCGATTTTCTATTGCCTTCTCTTCAATAGGTATTACACAAACCTTCTTCCTTATAACGTCATTACTTATACTATTTTTTCTTATATGATCACACATCTATCTTAACATTTTCATTTTCACCACTCGCTTTTATCTCATGTTATCTTGTTAAAGCCCAACATTTACTACCATATAATATAGTTGAACTACAATATAGCTATACACTAAAACTTGCTTTGAAGTTTAGTAGGTACTTTGCTTTCACAAAAAATCTCTAATGTTTTTCTCCATTTAAGTTATCTCGCTTGTATCATATACGTAATGTACTCATTAATTTCTATATCATCCTGTATGATTGATCTCAAATATTTAAACTTAAAAACTTATAAAAAAATATTTTTTTTCAATTTCACTTTAAAATTTGGGTCATATAAATAAGATTGCATATAGTATTATTTTGATGTGTCACATTTGTAAATAACTATTCCTAAAGACTTGCTTAACATTTGTAATAAATATACGAGAAAGAATATGAAATATTAAAGAGAGAGAAAATATTAGTGAACCAAACAATTTGTTAGTAGAAATTTTTGTTGGAGAAAAAATCAATTGACTTGCTAAAAATTTAGGTGGAATAAAGTGAATTATTTATGGAAATATGATTCTCATAAAATGTTGGTGTGACTTATTAATGCATGATGGACAAGGTTTTCATGACATATAAAGAAGATTACGAAACTTTATGTTAATGCATAATAATAAATAGCACATAAATCACATCTCATCTTTTGTAATGGTAAAAAGTAAATAAATTTGATTTGACGTGCCTTCAACTTGCCTAAAATAAGATAAGATAGTTTGACTTATTAATAGAAAATGGGTTGAAAAATATAACCCACTCTATTTAGAGGTAAGTTGACTAATTGATCATCCAAAAGATAGAAAAATTGGCTGATGGATTATGATAATAGGTTGGCGTGTCAAAAGTTTTCTAAAAAATAAGAAATTATAATATATTAAAAAATAACTATTTTTTTATTACATCACTTATTTTATTTGATATACATATACAAATAATTTATTTTTTTAATTATATAAAATATAAATTTATTTTTATAAATATATTAAATATTAATGAGTTATATAGACCAACTGGGTATGTCTTACCTTTAAACTGTTAGATTGACGAGTTAAGAAGAATTGATAAAGTAAATTACTCAATTCATTTTATATTTTTCATATGTTAGATAAATTAATACGATGAATTGAACATTATCCTACTTTTTCATTTTTAATATTTGAGACTTTTGACTTAAATGAACAACCTCACCGTCTTAATTTAGAGGTTAATGATACCTGAATCACTATAAGTTATGATATTATTTGATTTGTATAGTACAAGTTGTCTTACTCCAGTGAAAACATGCTTTGTTGTGTTATAATGTCATATCTGAGTTTATTATATTGAGAAATTATTTATATAATAAATTTTATAATTAAGAGTAATAAAGAAAGATAAAAAAATATAAAATATATCAAATACTTTATATTGATTGCTGAATAGATAACACAATTTTACTTTATTTATTCAAATACTTTCAAACAAATATAGAAAAATATATATTAACATTATTAAATAATTTTATACCATCATTTAATTATAAACTATTATATATGGTAAATTGATTTTTATAATTATTTTAAAAATCATACTAACTGTAATTTGTAATTAAATTTATACTATCAATATATAATTATTAAACTCAAAAATATATTTAAAAAGTGTGTTAATATATAATTTCAAAGGATTGATGGAAAAAAAACGTGATCTCTCATCTAATCACTCGAAGATTTAAATATTTACTTATTAATTTCTAAGATATAAGGTAAATATAATTTCTTATATAAATATTTTTTAAGTCTCAACTCTCAAAAGGTTTTCCGGACTTGAACTTAAGCATGTCTCTTCCTAAATTTTTATGTAAAGAAAAAAAATCTGTTCCAACATTTCTCTTTATTCGGTATCTGGTCATCTTCATTTGATGGATTAGAATATATATACGCAAACTGGCCAACCGTGAATTGAACCTTGAGCAACGATCATCGGATCATGTCATGAATAACAGAAGCAGATGAGGATTGAATGGCACATCGATCTACATGAGCCATGAAAAAAAGCAACGGGATCTGGATCAGTTTAGAACAGGTATGTTTTGGATTGCCAATCAGTCCTCATTCATAATAAAACAAGAATATTCCAATTAAAGAAAATGGCATTAAAAAGAGATAAACTAAACCTCGATATTGAAACAAAAAGAGCAGGGAATTTTAATGGGTCGTCGCGATCCATCAACCTTATAGGGAGACTCCAATTCCCATTCCAATATTCCCTTGAATAGTACTCATTTTGTTTTTCTCCAATTCCAACCATTCCTGACAAAACCACCATTATATCATCCCAACCTCAATAAGTAAACAGAAAAGAAAAAACATTTTACCTGCATTGTACGTACCTTCCTCTCTCTTTCCTTCTCTTTCTCTTTGCTTAGTCTTTTGATGCCTAATCCTGATCAACTTCCATAAATAACTACTCCCTTTTCGTTCAAACCATCATCCCAAAAGAAAAACTCCAATCCACTATCTTTCCCTAGTCTCTGCAATATTAACATAGTTTCGTCACTGCTTTAATTAAAACTTTCCGTGTCTTCCTTCATCCCTAGTGGGATGCTACTTAAAAGGCTATCACCTCCTCACGAAAGCAATGCAAATCGTAAGCCAGTCATGTCAGAAACACATCCGTATTAAAAGATAAAACTCTGGATTTCTTTTTTAGAGATTACTGATATACATCCTTTAAGAGAGACAATTCTGTTTGAATTGGATAAAATAATTGTGGATGACAATATTCTCTCTTTTGAGTATTCATGTTCAAAGTTCTAACCCTAAACCACTAACCATGTGCGAGTGAGTGTTACTCTAGCTTTCTTTTTAGTCAGCTTTCTATCATTCTTGCCATTCTCTTCTTCATATATAGCTCAGTTCCTCCTACTTTCTATGTCTTACTTTATTTCCTTCACTATGTCTATGTCATTTCCACATCCTTGGTTAAACTCTCATTCTTTTCCTTTCTTATGTATATTGTACCACCTCACTGGCCAGTTCAGTAACTGATATTCCAGATCTCTACAATCCCCATGTACACTACTTCGAACACAGAAATGCCAACCTTTGCAACCTTGCCAGAGCCAGACCTCTCCTTAAACATAAGCCCACCCTTCACTTCAGAATATGACGTCAAACAAGGGGGGACAATCTGCAACGGGTTAACATTAACTACCAAAACACTTTACAACGATATGTGCTCAAGCTCTGATTCTGGAAGCAGTGGAAGCGATTTAAGCCACGAAATTGGTTTTTGCCTCGCGGACACTGTCTGCAACCTTGGCCATCTTGAACCGATATTGAGCTTAGGCTTCGAAACAGCAAATTTGAATCCTTATCCTGTCCAAGGATCACTCTCAAGAAACTTCAATCACCTTCACAACTACCAACCTCACACCGATACCCTCAATTTCAAACGAAATGCTAGAGTCATTCACGGTGCCAAAAGAAACATCAGAGCTCCTAGAATGCGTTGGACCACGACCCTCCATGCTCATTTTGTTCATGCGGTTCAGCTTCTCGGTGGTCATGAAAGTAAATCAATTCAAGATTCTAAACGTACTTGCATGCTATGATTAGCAAGGTTTTAAATAGTGGTCATGGTCACGATTGCGGTTTCGTCCTAAATCTTTACATTATACTAAATTGCAGACAAATATCACGGATATAGTCTCAGTTGTGGTGGCAATAGGGTTGCGGTGACTTCCAAAACCATGATGTCATGGCTGAAATCGCAGATGAAGACCAGTTTTTAAAACCTTGATGATTAGTTTGATCATTAGTTTCTCCTTTGTTCTATTAACTAGGTTTGATATCGTTAATTCGTTTTGGATGTTTACCTAATTTTGAGTTGTTTTGTCGGTCGCAGGGGCAACTCCGAAGTCTGTGTTAGAGTTAATGAATGTCAAGGACCTAACTCTAGCTCACGTGAAGAGTCACTTGCAGGTGGGCCGGTTACTGTTCCTATCTCTCTGCATTCTCCCCAGTCTTTCTTTCGAGTTAATGATTTTTCTTTTTTATTTTCTGACTTGACAACTAAAAAAGGAAAACAATAAAGTTCCTTAGTCATTGCCTACAGTAGTGGGGAGGGTAGAACAAAGACTAGGGACAAAGGGGTATCTAGATGATAATCTTAGCGGTGTGGACTTTTCTTCTCATTTTCTTTCATGCGGGGTGTTCATGCAGATGTATAGAACTGTGAAGAGCTCTGACAAAGGCAGCGCAGGTAGTTGGATGTTCCCTCTCAAGGACCCCATTTTCGTTTCTTCTATTATTGTTATTCTCTTTGTTTGAAATTCTTGGTGATTCGAGAGTGGCAGAAGCTCTATGATTTGCTTCTAGTACCGTTTTGCATTAAATATAAGAGAAATTATATTCTTAAAGTTTTTTTTTTCTGACCATTTTTATTTCATAAAAGAGTTGTTATGATAACCTTAAAAGTCTAAGACTTTTGGAATTGGATCAACAAATAAATAATATTTTTTTATAAAATAAAAACAAATATTAAAAATTTATAATAATTCACACATTTTATTTAATAAATTAAGTTACGTCCTTTTATCAACAAATATAAATGAATTTGAATACACTAAAAATAAGAAGAAAGTTTTTCAATAATAGTATTAAAATCCTTGAATTTTAGATGATACTATACAGTTTCTCTTTTTATAATTAAGAGAAAAAAGAGAAAATTAAATACATGAGATAAAATGAGAGAAATGATATATATATATATATATATATAATATAATTAAAAGGAAAGAAAAAAATTATAAAGTGTGTCATATAAGAATAATATATATAAAAAATTGGTTGGGATACAACTAACTTTTAAGTCTATATGTGAATTATTAAGCTGGTGTCTGATAAAGCAAGAGCAATGGCTCTATTGGTGGTGAAATTGCAGGTTATGGGCAGACAGGTGTAGGGTTGAGCCAAAAGCCAGAGATTGTCGATCTGCATGGTGTCTTAGCTTGTGAAAGAGCCAATTTGCCACAGCCGCTGCTAAAATCCCACAGGTATTGATTGCATTTAACACCTCTTCTCTCCTATAATTTAAGTTTCTTTCTGTCTAGATATTCCTTGTTCTTTTCTCTGCAAAATTAAAATGAACGAGTAATTTCTTTTCCCTGAGAATGTAAATATAAACAATATTAGGATATTATAGTGACTTTCACCTAATCGTTATATTAATTGGCTCTTTAGCTCTGATCTTAAGTTGTCACCACAACAAGCTGATTGCGTTCACTTTTAGCTTAGCAAAAACTGAGATTACCAGTTTCACGAGCTTAGCTTCTCTGGTAATCAATGGTGATTAGATGTGCATACATTTGCCTTTTTCCTTTCCCGTTCTTGATACATACTACTTTTCACATCTCCAAGTTCTTTGGTAAATTAAAACACTTGGCTGTTGACAGTTAACTACCAAGCGTGTTACCACATAAAAAATGCTAAATTATGATTCGTATTTATTTCGAATTTTGAATTCTCAGTATTTTGCTTGCCTCTATACAGTGCTAAAATAAGCTTAACTATTTCTTTCGTTGCTTTATAATATGTTTATCTTCTCTACGTACTAATTTCTTAACTTACTTTTTACACTCAGGGCGTCATGGCAATCATCAATAGGGACAAATTCAATAAATTATATACAGAACCCTAAAATCAATTCGATATATGCTCATCTCAAAGGAAACCAAACCATGGTAAGTTGGAACCCATAGACTCAAACATGACTTACACTGGTTTCAGTGCAGTTAATTTGCATGTACTATATCTTCGAAATAGTTAATTATATTGCAGTAATAATAATATTTAAACTGGTGGGTGGACAGCATTATGGAGGACTGTCGAATTGCATGAAGGAGAATTTGGATTCTTGCTCTTTGTCACGTTCTGATATGACGCTTGACCTAGAATTTACCCTTGGAGGGCCCAATAATTGCAAACAGACCACTCGGAGTCCAGAGAATTAACTCTTCTCAAGTGTTGTTGAATATATTGTAACCCTTTCCTTTGTCACTTAAGCATTCCTCCAACATTATATATAGAGGAAGAGAGGAACTATATATTCGTATGAATGATTTTTTATCCATGATACATATATTTATGAACTTATGAGTTTTGTCTAGCTAGAAGAAGAGATGAGGGGAGAAGATAAATCTTTGCTAGGAAACATTTGCTTCTGTCCAAAGAATTCAGAACATTGTCTCTTTGATGTCATTTTCAGTGCAATAAGAGTTGAAGAAATATAATAGCTCTTTCAGACAACGGACCATATGTTGTAATTGTTCAGAAGAGTACCCATATTGAACAGGTGGGTCAAGATTTATGCGAGACGACTGTCATGACATCATTCTCAGATCACATTTCATATTTGTATCTAGGAGATTTCTGATTTGTTTTTAAAGGTCATAAATTTGTTCCTTTTTTTATCACAATGTTCAGCATTTTGATTTCCAATTTTCTTCGGAATTTATTTGGTTTTGATTTTTATTTTTATTTACAATTTTAATAATTAATTATAAATATATCACTTTATTTTATTTTGCTTTATTTTTTTTCAAATAATTA
>JAMLFT010010684.1:0-11648 GCA_026544285.1 Pachyrhizus erosus
TTAACAATTTTCTATTTCTCTCTTCTTATTTCTTCCTCTCTCATCTATTTTAACATCAATATAACGACTTGGTCAGGAAGGCTTTGAAACTATGTCTTGAACTAACTATCCTAAAGGCTATTAGAGTATATTTTACGTTGTATGTGTATACTAGTTTATTTTTGTTTTGTGTAGTTAGTTAAGTCAGTAGTGCATTAGTTAGAGTTAAGTCTTTCTCTATAAATACTGATTGTAAACATTAGTCAGTTGGGTTGAAATCATTTCTCTTAACAATTCTATAAATACTGATTGTAAACATTAGTTAGTTGGGTTGAAATCATTTCTCTTAACAATTTTCTATTTCTCTCTTCTTATTTCTTCCTCTCTCATCTATTTTAACATCAATATAACGACTTGGTCAGGGAGGCTTTGAAACTATGTCTTGAACTAACTATCCTAAAGGCTATTAGAGTATATTTTACTCTGTATGTGTATACTAGTTTATTTTTGTTTTGTGTAGTTAGTTAGTTAAGTCAGTAGTGCATTAGTTAGAGTTAAGTCTTTCTCTATAAATACTGATTGTAAACATTAGTCAGTTGGGTTGAAATCATTTCTCTTAACAATTCTATAAATACTGATTGTAAACATTAGTTAGTTGGGTTGAAATCATTTCTCTTTACAATTTTCTATTTATCTCTTCTTATTTCTTCCTCTCTCATCTATTTTAACATCAATATGGTATCATAGAGCTAGTTCGATCCTTGTTCTCAAACTCTTGTCTCCTTTTTTCCCAAATCCCAATCCTAACCCTAATTGTTCTTCACTTATGGCTTCTGACTCGGCTAATTTGACTCCTCAACCGCTGCTTGGTGGTTCTCCACCGATTGTTCCAACTTCTCCGGCCCTCTCCTTCTCTCATGTGATCTCTGAGAAACTCAATTCCAAGAATTACCTTCTTTGGTGTCAACAAGTTGAACCTGTCATCAAAGGTCATCGTCTTCATTATTTGGTGAATCCTCTAATTCCTTCGAAATTTCTTTCAATCTCTGATTGCGATGCTAATCGTGTCTCTGGATAGTATCTTGCATGGGAAGAACAAGATCAGTTACTGCTTTCATGGCTTCAGTTGTCAATTTCAAAAGAAATGCTTACTAGAGTTATTGGATGCAAGTCTTCGTGGCAGTTATGGGATAAACTACACAATTATTTTCGCACACAAATGCGAGAGCTCGTCGACTTCAAACTAAACTCTGCAGTTCAACACTGCAATTGGTGATTTTGTCTCACAAAAGGAACAACTGGACATCATTCGTGAAGGTCTACTTGAAGAATACCAATCTACTATCTTTAATTAGTAGTAAATTTGAACCTCTTACTATAGTTGAAGTTTAAACACTTTTGCTTGCTCATGAATTTCGATGGGAGAAATTTAAAAAGAAGGCGATAGCTTCTGTTAATCTTATGGAGGTTTCCTCGTCTTCCACATAAATGGTTCAATCCACTGTTCCTGCACAGAATTCCTCTTCTTAAGCTCAGTATACTTCATTTCCTTGTAGTGATTTTGGTGGTCGATTTGGCAATCGCGAAGGTCGCAATTCTTGCAGTGGCCGTTATACTGGTTATTAGTGCCAAGTCTGTCATAAGTATGGTCACATTGCTACCGTTTGTTACTATTGATTTGAACAGAACTATGTTCCTACAATATCACTGGATGCTCCTTCTTCGAACATGCCTACACAATCCAATTATTTTGCTGCTTGGACTACAAATCCATATACTCCAGCCTCATTTCCATCCAATGCTTCCCATCCATATGCTCGTCCATCGCCACCACCTCGTCCTAGTCTTTTGGGACCTCATCCATCTACTGTTGCACTGCAAGCTTATCTCACTGCTGCTTATAACTCAGCTTGGTATCCTCAAGCTCATATTGCCAATTTTGTTCCTCAAAGTTCCTCTACCTGGTATCCAGATTCAGGCACCTCTCATAATGTTGCTAATGTTTCTATGAATATTCAACAGTTCACTCCCTTCGAAGGACCTGAACAGATCACTATAGGCAATGGTCAGGGTCTCCGCATCAATTCATCAGGTGTTACTACCTTTTCTTCACCTATTAATTCCAAGTTCACCTTTGCCTTGAATAATTTACTCTTTGTGCCCTCAATCACAAAGAATTTACTCAGTGTAAGTTAGTTTTGTAAAGATAACTGTGTTCTTTGAATTTCAGCCTTCCTTTTGTGTGGTGAAATCACAGGAAACCAGTGAAGTTCTTCTCAGAGGCTCAGTGGGTTCAGATGGTTTTTACCACTTTCCTGCTTTGCTGACTCCTACAAGTGTTGTTACAGTTGACAAGCCTTTTTCCTCTATATTTTCTGTTGCTCCAGTTTCAAATAATTCTGTTTTCAATAATAGTTCAGTTGTAACCCCTCTTCCCATTGTAAATACTATAACTAGTTCTTCTAGTTCTTTTGCCACATGGCACTCTAGACTTGGTCATCCAAATGTTGATGTCATGAAAGTTGTATTTTGCAATTGTAATATTCCATTTATAAATAAAACTGCTTCTGATTTTTGTACACCTTGCTGTCTTGGAAAAGCTCATCAACTTCCTTCTAATCTGTCAAATACTACTTACACGAAAACTTTTGAATTGATATTTAGTGATTTGTGGGGCCCTGCACCAATTGCTTCGACATTTGGCTTTCTTTACTATGTGACATTTGTTAATGCTTCTGAGACATTTACTGTATTCAAGCAATTTCAAGCTATGATTAATAATCAGTTTGATCTAAAAGTTAAGGCTATTCAAACTGATTAGGGAGGTAAGTAACAGATCATTTACTGGTTTTCTAAATCAATTGGGGATTCAGCATCGCATCATTTGTCCACACACTCATCATCAGAATGGTGTTGTTGAGAGAAAACACCGTCACATTGTTGATCTTGGTCTAACAGTACTTGCTGAAACCAAGCTTCCTTGCTGCTTTTGGGATCATGCCTTTCTTACCAATGTGTATCTTATCAATCGGCTTCCATCCACTTCTGTCAATAATGATGTGCCTTATAGCAGACTATTTCAACAATCTCTAGATTACAACTTTCTCAAGGTTTTTGGTTGTGCATGCTTTCCATTATTCAGACCATACAACCAGCACAAGTTACAGTTTAGAACTCAAGAATGTGTCTTTTTGGGATATTCCACATCCTGTACAGGTTACAAATGCCTTGCCTCTGATGGAAGAGTTTATGTTTCTAAGGATGTTATCTGTAATGAATCTCGATTTCCTTATCCTTACCTATTTTCACCAAATAACTTATCTTCCACCTCAAACTCTACCATTGCTCCTCTCATAGTTACCAAAACTGCCAACTATTCTACTTCCTCACCTACTGCACCTTCTATTTCTCAACCAAAGGCTTCTATCTCTCCAGAAACCTCTTCACCAAACTCCTTAGATTCCTCTCAATTCTCCTACAACCACTACTTCCATTTCCTCTAGTCCACCACCGATTAATCCTCTTAATATTCATCCCATGCAAACTAGAGCCAAAGATGAAATAGTCAAACCCAGAATTAATCCAACCCTTCTTGACACATACTGAACCTAAAACAGTCAAGCAAGCTCTTTCCAATCCCACCTGGCATGATGCTATGAAAATTGAGTATGAAGCATTGCTAAATAATAACACTTGGAAGTTAGTTCCTCTGCCAGCTCACAGAGGCTATTGGTTGTAAATGGGTTTTTCAGGTCAAAGAAAATCCTGATGGTATGTGAATGAGTACAAAGCTCGTCTTGTAGTCAAGGGGTTTCATTAGAAACTTGGTTATGACTATAATGAAACTTTCTCTCTAGTCATTAAGCCTGTCACAGTTAGACTTATTCTCACTCTAGCCATTTTTCACCGATGGTCTTTGTTCCAGCTTGATGTTAACAATGCATTTTTAAATGGCATTCTTGTAGAAGAAGGATATATGACCCAACCTCTAAGACTTGAAAATTCTGACAAGACTTCAGTCTGCAAACTTCAGAAAGCAATTTATGGTCTTAAGCGGGCTCCTCGAGCCTGGTATTATAAGCTGAAGGCTACACTATTACAGCTTCACTTTCTATCCAATAGGTGTGATCCTTCCTTATTTGTGTACTCCCATAACTCTGATGTCATATACTTTATAGTATATGTTGATGATATCATCATTACTAGCAGCAACAAGGTTCTTGTTAAGTCAATTATCACTTGCCTAAATTCTTTCTTTTCATTGAAAGATTTGGGTAATCTTGACTACTTGGGGATTGAAGTAAAATCACAGTCTGATGGCTCTTTGATCTTAACTCAAAGCAAGTATATTCATGATATTCTACTTAAAACTGGAATGGAAAACTCTAGTTCCATTTCCTCTCCTACGTTTGGTGGGTGTAAACTTTCAAAGACTGGTTCTGAAGACTTTCTTGATCCTACTCATTATAGATCTATAGTTGGTGCTTTACGGTATATTACTTTCACCAAACCTGAAATTAGTTTCTCTGTTAACAAAGTGTGCCAGTTTATGTCTCATCCTCTTGAACAACACTGGGTTGCTGTTAAGCATATTCTTTGCTATTTCAAGGGCACAGTTTCATGGGGCTTTTGTCTTCAACTGGTTTCAACTCCTTTCACCATTAATGCCTATTGTGATGGTGATTGGGCATCAGACCCTGATGACAGAAGATCCACTTTTGCTGCTTCTATTTTGATTGGTCAGAATCTTGTATCATGGTGCTCTAGAAAACAGTCTGTTGTTGTAGGGTCAGGTACTAAAGCTGAATACCGTAGTTTAGTGCATGCTGCAGCAGAGGATACTTAGATACAAACTCTTCTTTCTGAGCTCAAAGTTCCTCATACCACTCCTACTATTCTGTGACAATCTAAGTACTATGGCCTTAGCTCATAATTCGGTTCTTCATGCTTGTACGAAACACATGGAACTTGACTTATTCTTTGTTAGGGAAAAGATCGTTAGTTAATTGCTGCATGTAATTCATGTTCTTGCCATTGATCAATGAGCTGACATTCTCACCAAGGCGCTGTCTCCTTCTTGGTTTTGTTCTACGTGCTCCGAGTTCAATGTGGTTGATATGCATGCTTCTCAACCTCCTTGAGCTTGCGGGGGAGTATTAGAGTATATATTACTTTGTATGTGTACTAGTATATTTCTGTTTTGTGTAGTTAGTTAAGTCAATAGTGTATTTGCTAGAGTTAAGTCTTTCTCTATAAAGACTGATTGTAAACATTAGTTAGTTGGGTTGAAATCATTTCTCTTTACAATTTTCTGTTTCTCTCTTCTTATCTCTTCCTCTCTCTCATCTATCTTAACTTCAATAAAAGCTTAAGCTAGTAGGCTGTTGGAAAGCTTCTCCTATTTAGGGTAAATATCTCCTATTTATTGACTGTATAATTGACTATATTTTCTGTAAATATTTAGGATTATTTGACTTTGTTGAAAATCAGAATATAATAGTCTGATTTATTAATAATTGCAGTTTATAGGCACATAATCTTTGATTTAACGGAAACAAAATATCTTCTATTTATATGTAATTAATGTAATTAATCTATATAAACACATATATGCTGTATTTAAACACATGGTTCTCAGTTAATTATTCCTCTATTTCTTTTATTTTAACAGACTTATTATCCCAGTTTCCTTATGTTAGAGATCGTAAATCATGTAGATATAAGTAATCTGGCTGAGGAATTCCTCCTTGTGTAAATGAATACAAATTGATGTGTGAAATTTCCACAGGGTTGGCAAGTATTACTAATTCACATCTGCACGATGATGTCTCGCATTATCTGCTCTCTTATGTATCTCCAAGTTACATTGGAGTTGCAGAAGATGATCACTTTGTCTTCATCTAAATTACCTAATTCAAGACAAAATACTTTTTGTTTATGGAATAAAAGGGAAATAAGCCATTATGAGTTTTGGACATTCTGCAGTACACTTATCTTAGTAATGTCAGATGCTCCCCCTGCATAAACTTTTAAGAAAAGATGATATGCATTTGCATTAAGCATACATAACTGCTTTGCTGTTCTTTTGATCATTTCCCCCTTTTCTTTAATAACACAATGAAGTTAAAGTTCAAATTGTTATTTGAATGAGCATATGCCTGATTCCTTAATTTAACTGAAATCTATAAGGCTGTTATCAGTGTTAGCTTGATTGTCTTTGGTGCGTTTGTTGCTGGAGCACGGGATTTTTCTTTTGATGCTTATGGCTATGCTGTTGTTTTCATGTCAAACATCGCCACAGCAATATATCTTGCAACTATAGCCCGCATTGGTTGTACTCCTATCCTCTCACTCTCTCACATATAGTGGAAATTTTATACCTTCTTTCCTTTTTAGCTTGCATTATCTTATTCATATGGCATCATGTTGTTTTATCAGGGAAAACTAGTGGTCTTAATAGCTTTGGCCTTATGTGGTGCAATGGTAAGCTGATATTGTATGATGTCCTATTAAACTTTCTTACCCTTTTTAGTATAACAAAATTTCTTATTTGAATTACTTTTCTATATTATTATAGGTATCATATGTGGGCCAGTTTTGCTCATCTGGACAGTTGTTCGTGGTGACTTGAAGACAACAATCGATTTTCCATATCTCTTCTCACCTGGTTTTATTGTATGTTCTGCTTTAGCCTCTCTTTCAATAAATTGTAGTCTTCACTATACACTTTTGGACCTTCCTTGGATGCTGCCAAAAGAAATATAGTATATTTTTATAGGAATCCTGACCCAACTAATCTAGTGGACTAGGATTCATTTAACCCAGTGGCAACTAAGGCTTGAGTCTATTACTAAAAAGCCCCTGCAAGAATATTACCAAAGCTCCGAGAGGGTTAAAAAGGAGAGAAGAGTTAGTTAGATGAGAGAGGGAATGGGTATATGTATTCTGTTAAATAAAGGGATTGAAGAGTAAGGAGGAATCATGTGTATATTTTCCACTTTTTGGTTTTTAATATAGGTTAAAAAAACCACGTCATTATTAGTATAGTACTTTAGTTTAATATTTGTTTATGTGATAAATTAATTTAATTATGCTAGAAATATATTTCAATGTTTTTCTCCATGATTTTATTTATAACTTAACATATGTATATTATATTTATATTTTCATAGTGTTTTATATTTGTACAATATATTTGTATATATGGACCCCATGGGCTGAACCTCAAACCCTTGAAACTCACCGTATATTGTTTCAATCATTGGTCCAATTTTGAAAACATAGAATATAATACAATAAATATGTTATATCTGTTTTAGTTGATCAGTATTTTCAATTGGATTATTCCATTTGACTTTTCATTTTTTTTCAAAAAAGCAATATAAATTTCAGTTTTAATTTTCTGTCAACAAGCTTTTAGTAGCTCAGCTAGCACTGGCCCAATTGTGTGTGATGGTTATGTTTTTAAAGATTGATCCTCCACTAGGCCATCTCCTTCCTGTTTTCAATGTGCATGCACTTCCAATGTAGCCCCCCTTCCCAACATCCCACACCCCAAAAAAAATAAATTGTAGTATGTCTAATGAACTTATCGGGATATATCTCGTCTCATACTAGATAAAAATTATGTCATGTTCTGTTTTGACAATTATCTGAATATTGTCAGTGTTCCATTTTTCCATGTCTGGCTGGGTCTTCCTAGAACTTTTTTGATTGGATGAGGTGAGAGTTGTGTGGTGTTTGTAATTTTTTCTTGCAATTAAAATTCACAACAGAGCAATTGCCTTCTGTCTATATCAATCTATACCATGCTTTAAACTTGGTTTCCTCTTAATTTGAAATTATGAGAAGTTGTAATTTTTGTAAGTTTTTTCTGCTGCAGGTTATTTTGCTTTTTTCCTGCATACTAGCATTCTTCTTGAATTACTGTATTTTTCTGAACACAACACTAAATTCAGCTGTGACACAGACTATTTGTGGAAATCTGAAGGTATGTACGCCTTACTTGTTTTTACCTAGCATGAACTGTGCACCAAGATTTACAGGTTTTCAGTGATGATGCCATAAGGCATTGATTTCAGGATCATGGCAACTAAGAACTTTTCTGTGGAAGGACTGATTGTGTGCAATGGGGTTATTATAAAATTGATCAATATAGGGGGAGAAATGGCTGTATTAGTTCTCTTTTTTGGCTATTATTGTTTTGAATTTGGGGAGTATCTTCTAGTAAATTGTGGTTTTATGAAAGACTAAGTGTAATCAACTGTTAGTTTGCTTGGGAATGCTGATGCGAATGAGAGATAGGGGTAAATTTACATAAAATGGCGTAAATTTTACTTGCAAGCTTATTTTGGAATTAAAGAAATGAGCTTAATCTGGTGATTTTCTTGGGAAATTGTCTTGTCTCAAATTTACATTCGACAAATGAACAACATTTGGGGAAAAGAAAAAGAACTTAATATTTTACTACAGATCATTCTTTCTGATCAATTAGGCTTATGATATTTAATTGACATTGTAAACCTTTGATCAGGACATCATGCTGACGTAACACGATATGTTGGTTTTAGTTGGATTAAGATCATACCTTTTCCACACAATGCCTTATGCCATCGAATCTGATGTGCACTCCTTTATCCCTTTTATATGTTCTGATTTTGTTTGTTTCTTATTTATGTCATTATTAGAGATAGTTGGATTGGTTGAATTGTTGAAATAGTTAGTTAAGATGATGGTTATATTAGTCAGTCTCCTTCCATGTATATAAACCAAAGTATAGCTCATTATGTAATTTGTACTCCATTTCATTCTCGCAAATTCTCTTCACTTTATCTCTAATTTGGGCTCTGCCTTGTTTCTCAACATGGTAATCGAGATTCCCATAGTATCAACCATGCGGAGAAAATTCTCTTTTGCTGCATAGGGCTCCCATGAGCTCATTTTCTTTCATTTTCTTCACACTTTCCTCACTTTCTCAGCTTTTCTCACTTCCTTTTTTGTATTTCATTCTCTCATTGATTTCTTGCCATATCAATAATTCTTCCTGTTATTTCTCTCTTAAAAATTCAGATCTAGGTCCTATTGCCCCATTTTTTTTCTCACATGTTCTCTCTGATTCTCAGTCCCTAATTGGATTCCACTTCTCCTTAGTTTGGGCTCTATCATGTTTCTCGAGAGTCATGATTATTTTATGCAGCTTTTAATTTATGCATTCTAATTATTCTCTATTAATGTCTAGGATCTATTTACTATTGGCCTTGGCTGGATAATTTTTGGTGGGCTACCATTTGATTTTGTGAGTACTCTTTTCCTTACTCTTCTGTTATGGTGTTCTCAATGGAGTATATCTTTACTGATGATAGAATGTGTGTATTTATTTGATTTCAGTGGAACATAATTGGGCAGTGTCTCGGTTTTACTGGATCTGGTTTATACGCCTACTACAAGCTCATTGGCAAATAGCTTATTCAAGTCATCTAGATGAAGTCTTTTTTCAATTTGGGAGTGCCATTTGCTTCAGTCTTCTGACTGCATCCCTTGAAAAGGGAGAAGAATCTGAATCAAACTCGGGTCTGGGGACTTGTGATCTACTAATCTACTATACACTTTTGGGAAGTTTTGCTAAATACGAGTTGACATGCAAACAGTTTCTGGGGGAATCAGACGAGAAAGAATGTCATGGCTTAGTGTATTCAAACCTCTATTGATCTTGTAGTATGTTCACGCATAGCATTTGATGAATCTCGTGCATATCTCTTTGTAAGATGTAACTGTTAACAAACACTGTATTCTAATAGCAAAATCATCATGGGGATAAAATTTTAAATCTACCAATTCATTTAATTATCCCCCCTCTCTCGGTGGTTTGAAAATACTGATTTAAATTGATTATGGAAGGCTAATTTTCACTTGTGCATATTCGGAATAGTTTATAACTTTTTAGTTAGCTGAATCGACGTTTTTGTTTTGGTGGGAGACACCTATAGGCCCTTCCAAGTTGCAAGTTTGAGCCATCTTTTGTAGCTCAAATCCAATTCTGTGTTGCATGTTGATCCTTGGCTACTTTGTGCATGTGGAGATTTATTATGTTCATGCTAAAAATACTGATGGGGTAGAGGTCTACGGTTGTCAAAAAGTCTAAATTTGCTTTCTTGAGAGATTAAATTAACTAGTGACGTAAATTTAGAGATTAAATTAATATTTCACCCCAAAGATATATTACTAATAGCAAAACTTGGTTACTAGAATTATAATTTATTGAGTTATTATCCGAATATATTTCAGTTTAATAAAAAAAAAATGCTCTTTTTAAGTTTTCTGTTGTTAATACCTTCAAGAGTAGTTCAACTCAAATGGTTTACTAATTTTTCGGATATGTTGCATAATTACATCTTACAGTAAATTAATCTTAGTAAGTCTAAAAAAATTCAATAGTTTTTAGTGTCAACTTTCCCTTTAACAAGATCAAAAAACACGACGAAAGTGAGTATAACTCAAGGAACCAAGGTTCTCTACCGGTGAAAATTAGCAATAAAAAGTCTGGACTTGAAAACATTTTACATGAAATAATAAAATAAAACATGATATAAAAAATTAAGGGACTTTAAAAATATGTATTGGTTTGTATGTAAAGGACTCGAATTCAGTGATTTTGCACTTTGTTTTGATATTTATCTGTAATAAAATGCCAGTAGTAAAATTAGGTTCAACCTCGACTATTGACATCCCGTAAACACAATGAAGCCATTTTATATTTAAGTAAATTACACAAAACATTCTTTAAAATTTAGTAAAATTACATTATTTTTTTAACTATTTTAATTATCTATAGTAGAAAATATTAGTATAATATATAAGAATATATTAATGTAATGTTTATAAATATTAAAAGGATGTTAGTATAACATATAAGCAATATTAATGTATATTTTTTTAAAAATAAGAAAAATTAATATAAAAATAAAAATAACAGAAAATATTTATGTAATTTCATAAAATCTTATAAAATATTTATGTAATTTATTTTTTATGATTTGGAAAGGTTAAATTATACAATAGGTCTTTGAATATTTTATGAATTTTTAAATAATTCCTTAGCATGAAGTGGTAAGTGTATAAAATCACTTTTGTGGCATGTAAATAAAAAAAGGGTTAAAAAATTTACTTTTACATAACTAGTTCTGAAAATTTGATTGGAGGGTAAAAAATTTTTCAATGATATTAATGGTCCGTTAGATTTGTTAAAATTCATAAGATTGGACATGATAAATATTTTTGTTTTGCATCTGATTTAAAAAAGAATTATGAGACAAAATAAATTAAACAAAATAAAAATTTTCTTTTTTGTTACTCACAAAATTATGAGACAAAAAATTATCTCACATATAAAATATTCAAAAGACATACATATCTTCATTTTTCTCTCATTTTTTTCACTTTTCTCTTCTCCACCCACATATTTCTGCTCCCACTATGTCACTTTCTCTCTTTTTAAAATCACTCTCTCTTTAAGAATCATAACAGTTATAAATAAAACTTATGTCTTTCTTTTTTAAAATAACTACATACTAAATTTGGTTTATTTGTGGTTTTTATAATATAATATTATTCTTTATATATATATATATATCATAATATTTATTATATATTATATATTATAATATATATTA